>JAMAKC010000076.1:0-98353 GCA_023628735.1 Trichoderma sp. PF4103 | reverse complement strand
CTTCCATTCTGTCTTTCATCAGCCCCCCACGTTGCATCGTCTTCTAACAGTGCCTGTTGCAACGCTACTGTTCGTATGCCCTCTTTGCTGGCTGCGACGTCATAGAAGCGTATCTGTCGCTATGCACGACTATCGTGGTGCTGTTTCTAGAAGACTCAGGCGCTGCCTGTTGAACACGGCCCCTTCAACACTTTCTCACCGATTACTCCTTTTTTCTTCATTGATACTAACAGAATGCACAGGATATTCCAATTCCTCAAAATGCGGTTACTGCGGCACTCGAGGGCAGAGTGAGTTTCCGTCGCAGTGTTGTCCCACGAATCCCAGGCCTTCGTACCACAAGAGCGCGAGAGCCCAAGCCCTGTCTGCCTCTGGCTTCTCGCAGCGCTGTGCAGCCTCGGAGAGCAAACGTAGACTGGGTCAAGCTAACCTCCTCTTTCTCCTTTGGGGCGTCTAGGCTTTTCGTATTATGCGAATACTTCGTCTCTTAGCCCGCAGTTTTATCTTAAAATGCTGGACCGTGGATGGAGACGATCTGGAAGACTTCTGTATCGGCCTAATCAGCGAGCGTCTTGCTGTCCTCACTACACTATCCGACTGGATTCCGAAGAGTTCTACCCTACCAGAAGCCAGCGTCACACGATCAATCGCTTCAACAAACACGTACTTGGCGATCCATACTTGAAGCAGGCTGCTCGCTTATATCCAAGGTCACGCGAAGAAACCAAGAAGCGTGACAATGAGTTCTGCCTCACGGAGCGTATACATGAGGCTGAACTGAGCCGAGTGAAGACACCACCTGAGCCAGCTCACAAGTGGGTCGTAACCCTCGAAGACGATACTTTTACAGAAGAAAAGTTCCTCGTCTATGAAAACTACCAGAGAGTTGTCCATGGGGATGAGCCTCACGAGATCACGCGGCAGTCGTTTAAGCGCTTCCTGTGCAACTCACCTCTGCGGCGGCGGTCCATGGTTGGACCTGATGGGCGAAAGCGTCGGCTGGGTTCCTACCATCAATGCTACCGCCTGGACGGTGTTTTGGTAGCTGTTGGAGTCCTCGACTTGCTCCCGCAATGCGTCAGTTCGGTGTACTTCCTCTACCACGAAAGCATTCATCCTTTTGCCCCTGGCAAACTGAGCGTTCTCTACGAGATATCTCTCGCGATCGAAGAGAACTACAAATGGTGGTATCCTGGTTACTACATCCACAGCTGCCCTAAAATGCGATACAAGATCGAATACAGCCCGCAGTATATCCTCGACCCGGACACCTTGAGCTGGAGACCGCTCGATAAAGCTATTCTAGAGATTCTTGGCAAGGACAGCTACGTGAGCTTCGCCAAAGGCTTGGGAGAAGACCTCCCGAACACATCTGACCCGGAACCCTCAGACTCTGCAACTGCATCCGCTAACAGAGACTTGGGGATGCCGGCAGCTTCAGAAGCGAGTCCAGAAGACGGCGACACGGATACAGACGATGAGGAGGCTTATGGCTCCCTATTCAAGGCCAGAATGCCGGGAATCCCTTCTCTCAGCGCAATGGAGAAACTGGACCTTGATCACATTCCGCTCAAGATCTTCCCCACGGGGCCGCTGTTCGAGACGTCGGATTTGGCTGGCTGGAACCGCAGCAGTATCGAATCGACCTCGAGCATCCGACACAGTGTTGCGCAACTGGTCGCAGCGCTGGGAGCCGACCTGATGGGTGACATTTGCTTGGATTTAGTACGACAAGGTTGATTGGCTATCCTCTGTAGGATTTTGTGTCTTGGAAGTTTCAGGAATACTAGCATGCTTTCACTCCTCACTTAGAAGGTTTGTTATTAAGGGTGTATAGCGAACGTGGACAGAACAGGAATACAGCGTATAAATTTAGGATACACAGCAGCTGTTCTCTGCAAGCATGAATGCTGTAATGTATATGTTGAATGAGATCGTAAGCCAACTCTAACTCCTTGTCCTTTTTAATGCCCACTCGCACAGGCCTCAATCCGCCTTGATCAAGGATGATGGCAGTGAAATGGAATTTGCTTGGATTCTCTACACACAAACCTCTCTCTGAACCATGGAAGAATATCGCCTTCAATGCCATCGCCTTATGCGCCAACTTGCGGCAACGTCCAAGAGAAGCGGCTTTCGACAGAGCTGCCCCACCCCCGCATCGTAGCTTACCTACCTTATCTTATCACCCACCTAGGTGAGCTGATAGTCTAGATGCAACTTTTTGTTCCCGTCCAAAAACCTTGCTTCAACAACCCGCGACGACAAGCTGCCATTCCACAACCGCACCCGAACCCGAGCAATTGCGCCCTGATAGCACCCCCCGAAATCTCACCATAGCCCACACATGGAAGCGCGGTGACAATGGCCCAGCAAACACTCCTGTCGCCCGCCGAGCTCGCGTACCTCCACAGCTCCCTCTCCCTCAGCCCCCCGATCCGCCCCGACGGCAGGACGTCGAGGCAGTTCCGCCCGCTGACGGCCGAGACGGGGATCCTGCCCGGCACCAACGGCAGCGCGCGGGTGTGCCTGGCGGACGGCACCGAGGCCATCGTGGGCGTCAAGGCGGAGATTGAGAAGACGGCGGACCCGCTGGGCGACGACGGGGAGCGGTACCGCGAGTACGTCAAGAGCGCGAGCGGCGCCGGCGGGGGCGATGCGGACGAGGACCGGCGCGAGGCGAGGGGGGAGTGGCTGGAGATGACGGTGGAGATCCCGGGCCTGAGGGACGACGACGCGGGGACGGTGTTTCTGGCGGAGCTGCTGCGGGAGGCGCTGCTTGCGGATGGGGAGCTTGCGAAGAAGCTGTGGATTAACCGGCGTTTCCACTGGAGGCTATATCTAGATGTGAGTGCGCAGATGAGGGCTGGCCGGGAGAGTCTGGGGATTTGCAGGCTTGTTTGCTCTGTGTTGGAATTGAGGAATCGAATGCTGCCTGGACTTGAGACAGGGGTATTCTAGGAGGGAAGATGCTAACGCGGCAATTCGCAGATCCTGTTGATATCGCCGCCACTGTCATACCCCTTACCGCTGCTCTCTCTGACAACACACCTCGCCCTCCTGGCGACGCGCCTGCCGCGGCTCAAATCCGAAGGCGACGAAGACCCCATGTTCGACGACGACTGGGAGGCCGCGCCGTTCCTGTACCCCCGCCAGGGCGCCGCGGCCGGCTCGCGGCCGTCCATCACGCTGCTGGTCGTCGCCGTCGGGGACAGCATCCTGTTCGACCCGTCCAAGGAGGAGCTCGCGGTGGCGGACTCGGCGCTCGCGGTGTCGCTGTGCGAGGTTCGGCGGGAGCGCGGGCGGACCAGCATGGAGGTGGACTCTGGGCGCGAGCTGCGGCTCGTGGCGATGCGGACGATTGATCCCCCCTCGAGGCTGACGCCGCCGGGGGTGCCCAGCACGGCGAACCTGGCGGCCAGCGGGACGGCCGACGTGCCGCTGCAGCAGAAGCAGCAGCAGCAGCAAACATCGGAGGAGGGTCCGCAGGAGGGTGTGTGGAAGGCGCCTTTGGGAGGGACCCCGTTTGCCGTCTTGGATGGCATCATACAGGCTGTGTTGGAAAAGGGGGGCGTCGCAGACGAGGTGCTGGATGGGCTGGAAGGGGTCGATCTGACGTAAAGGCAAAGCACAGTACAGTCTGTTGGCAATCATCTCTGGGACTGCAGTCATTGCTATTTGGTTGCTTTGTTCGTTGTGTTACATGTTGGTACATTGCTATTTGGTTGCTTCTTTGTGTTATATATTGGTACATCATGTCTGGTTTGGTCTCATTAGACGTTGGAGAATGCCTTTGAGAGCCTAATGTACAGTGAAAATGAAACTCTTAATACTGCTACAACAGAAAAGGGGGGAGCATCCCGGCTCAGCCCCAATCAATGCACATATGACGACATGATCGCATCTCATTCTGGTCAGATACATTTCTCCCGGTCTTCCTTTTCTTTAGAAGATGCCCAGCCACTTCTTCTTTTGCTGAGCGGGTGCCTCAGCTCCAGCCTCGGGCTGGGCCGGCGGCTCGCGTCCCATGGCGGCCGCCTCGAGAGCCTCCTCCGACTTGGGCTCGTCCTTGCCGAACACCATGGCGACGGGATCCTTGGCCTCGATGCCGTGCATCTTCATAAAGTACCTGCGCTTGGCGACGTCGTCGAGGTGTCGGTTTCGGTGCTCGGAGGCCTTGAGGGCCTTGTCCTTTTCGTGCATGAGGATGACGTTCTTCCACTGGGAGAAGAAGTAGGCGGGGTGCTGCCACAGGTCGGAGATCGGCGGGACGAGGTCCTTGAACGGGGAGTTGTAGGCGTAGTTCATGAAGAAGGTGTAGAGGCCCATGGCCAGCAGCGCGCCCTACGCGTAATAGAGTCAGCCCAACAACGTCCTCCCAGCCCTTTCACACAGATAACAACCACCCCCTCCGCTTGCCAACTCGTACCATGGTGATGAACGTATGCAGCAGCCTGCTGTGCCAGAACCAGTGCGCCCACGTTCCCTCGGGCGCCATCATGCCCGGGTAGCTCCGCTTGCTCTGGGCGGCCACCTCGTCTTCGGTGAGGGCGGGCCCGTAGTGCTTGGGCATGGCGTTGCGCTTGAGCCGCGACCCGTGCGACGGCGGGTTGAAGCGCGCGGGCTTCTCGAGCACGATGGGCTTGTCGGTCGACGCGAAGCGGATGTGGACGTTTTGCGAGAGGGGGATCCGGATGCCTCGCCAGAGCGGCCCCTGCAGCGGCAGCAGGAAGCGCGGGATGACGGCTCTCGTCACCATTGTTGCGGGAGAGGGAGGGGGGAGAGAGGAGGTCGGATTCTTGCGGTGACCGATGAGGGGAGAGAGAGACTGGATGAAGTTCTTTGTTGGATCGCAGCGATATATATCAGTCGATAAAGGAGAGAAGAACCAGATTCGAGTAGGGAGACAGAAGGAAAAGATGGAGAGAAAAGGACAGACAAAACCACCTCCCAGAGCTTTGGGGGTTGTGTTTTTTTCTCACTTCTTTTTGCTTGCTATGAAGCTTCTCTCTGCTCATCCCACCAGGAAAAAACTAGCGGGAGTTGAAAAGAAGTGGAGAACCCCCGGACAGGACAAGAAACGGGAGGGAGAGACGCCGCTCTTCTGCCGAATTTCCGCCGGAGTGGAAGCGGGAAGAAGGAGAGGAAAAAGTCCGGGTGGATCCCCGCGGAAAAGAACGCGGGAACAAAGGAACAGGAAAGAACCAGCGAAAAGAAGTGGCTCCACCAGCCTCAGTGTGGCGCGCCTTCCTTGCACTTCCCGATCGCTTGAGCAAGAATCCGATGACGCCGCGCTGGCCGCCCGACTTTACCCGGGGGAAGTCGCCCGACGGATGCGCCTGACTGTGTAATTGGCGCGTCCTGATTGGCTACGCACGAGCCACAAGCTGTGGCGCATCACCGCTGGTTCTTCTGCAACGGCATGGTGCTGTCATAAAGTTTTTTGCACCTTTTTTTCTCCGTCTGCCTTGAAATTCCTGGTTCTTTTTCTCCCCTATACTATTTCTTCTCTTCCTACTCTTCTCTTTCCCTTTCTCATCTTCAGAGAAAATCAATCTTTTTTTGTTGTCTCCCAAAGCAGATCACCGGTTCAGGTTTCTTCTTTGGATCTTCCACTCTTACAACCTAACGACTTTTAACGTCTCTTTTTACCTAATACCCATACTTCAAAATGGCTGGTGGTAAGTCTTCGTCTTTATGCACACACACACACAATCCGGTTGCCGAGACGTTTCCGAGGGGACAGCGGGAGTGCCATTGAGGCGGATCACGATGCTTCACGACATGGGCCGGTGACGCTTCTGGCTCATTGAGCTCTGGCACACTCGATGCTATGCGATTTGTGCTCGCCGGCCTTCTAGGATGGCATTGAAGCCCTCCGGCGCCGTGCGTCATTTTCAAAGACGGCTCGGTGATGCTAGTCGCGATGATGACGCCGGTCCAGACTCGCCTCGGGTCCCCGTTGTCAGCGCTGCGTCATTTCGACCGACTTCCGGCCTCTCTTTGCTCTCGCTGCGCCGTCCTCAACATCGTCGCCGGCAACCGCGACCTCTCAAATCCTCAAAGAACCAGCTGCTAACGCTCTGCCGCAGGTGACGCTAAGAAGGGTGCCAACCTCTTCAAGACCCGTTGTGCCCAGTGCCACACCGTCGAGGCCAACGGCGGCCACAAGATCGGCCCTGCCCTGCACGGCCTCTTCGGCCGCAAGACCGGCTCCGCCGAGGGCTACTCCTACACCGACGCCAACAAGCAGGCCGGCATCACCTGGGAGGAGAAGACCCTGTTCGAGTACCTCGAGAACCCCAAGAAGTACATCCCCGGCACCAAGATGGCCTTTGGTGGCCTGAAGAAGGAGAAGGACCGCAACGACCTGATTGCGTATGTTGTCCCCCAATCATTTCGTTCCCGTTTACAGTGATGCTAATGCCACATGTCTAGCTACCTCAAGGACGCCACCAAATAAACAAAGAACATGCGACGAGATGAAGAAAAGTAATGACAGACCTTTCGATAGACGGGGTTGCGGCGATTGTACTATAGACACAGACACAGCTTAGAATAGTCGAAGCACCATCACTGTGCTTGTACCATTAATATCCAACTCCGCTTTTTTCGGGCGACTAGGACGCTGGTGCGTTGTCCAACTCATGGTGACAAGCAATCGTCAGAGCCGTATGAGCTCATTGAAAAATTTCTACGCCTTTCGCATTGTGTCTAGTGGGGGGAATTGACAGCAGCTGTTTGATGGACAGGGGTTGAACGGCGACCGGTATTGGCTGGCGGGATCCCGAATAGCCGTTTGCCATGTGTGTTGCGCCTGTGACCCTCCAATGCAGAGAAAAAGGTCCAAGGTAAGGTATCATTGCATCAAGGGTAAAAAAAAAAAGGAAAGGGCCGTGGCTTGTGCCCTCTACGGAAAATCAATAACACTTCTATGTATATGCGCCTGGTATCTTGTACAAGACATCTCGTCAATCCAAGATCTTGTGCCATCCCATGTGTTGCAACGCCTCAGCGCTACTATTACTTCATTCCCCCTTGCCCAGCTTCCTATCCAGCTTCCTGTACGACTCCGGGTTGAGCACGCTGCACCGCGTGTTCTCCAGCGCATACTCCCAGTCGTCCTCGTCAATCTCCCGCGCCGTCTTCTTGCCCAGCATGAACTTGCGGAGGGCGCACTCGGCGGCCTTGATGTGCAGGCCGCCGAGGTCGGCGCCGCTGAAGTCGTTGCAGCGCGGGTCGAGCGCGACGGCGGGCAGGCGGGCGAGCTCGGCGTCGGAGGCGGCGGCGTGGGCCGTCTTGTAGATGGCGCGCAGGATGTCGACGCGCTCCTCGGGGGTGGGCAGGTCGACGAAGAGGCGGACGCTGAGGCGGCCCGGGCGCAGCATGGCGGCGTCGATCATGTCGGGGCGGTTGGTGGTGCCCATGACGTAGATGCCGGAGCGGTCCTGGGCGCCGTCGAGCTCCGTGAGCAGGGCGTTGACGACGCGGACGCCGGCGTCGGTGGAGGCGCTGTCGCGGCGCGGCACGAGGGAGTCGATCTCGTCGAAGAAGAGGATGCAGGGCGTCGACGAGCGGGCGCGCTGGAAGAGCTCGCGGACGGCCCGCTCCGACTCGCCGACGTACTTGTTGAGCAGCTCGGGCCCGTTGATGAGGATGAAGGACGCCTGCGCCTCGTTGGCGACGGCCTGGGCCACGAGCGTCTTGCCGCAGCCCGGCGGGCCCCAGAGGAGCGCGCCGGCCGGCCGCCGGAGGCCAAACTCCTGGTACAGCTCCGGGTTCTTGATGGGGCCGATGATGGACATGTGAAGCTGCTCGCGGACCTTCTGCAGCGCGCCGACCTGGTCCCAGGTCACGCTCGGTATGACGGTGAAGCCCTCTCTTCGCAGGGATGGCGTGAAGCCCTTGATGGCGAGGCGGAAGTCGTCGAGCGTCAGCGGCTCGATGGGCAGTGTGTCGAATGCGGGCTGTCTAAGGTCTAGTGAGATGTCGGACACCTCCTCCATCTGGTCTCTGCGTGGAGGTCGAGTGAGGATTTCGAGCTGTCGCCCGTCGGGGTCCTCTGAGTTGAGGATTCGCTCCTGTGCCGCCTGTTCGGCCAGGGTTGTGATGATGATGATGTCTGCGCCGACGAAACCGTGCGTCATCTTTGCTACGTCTTCCAAGTCTAGACTGTCAGATAAGATCTTTTCTCGCGTAACCACTTTGAGTATGTCATGGCGAGCCTCCTGATCCGGCACCCTCATCTGGATTGTCCTCTCAAAGAGGCCGGCCTCGAGCGCAACGGGGTCGACGTCGGCCAGCCTTGACGTCGTCGCCATGGCCAAGACGTTGGCCTGCTCTTGCTGGACTCTTTGCATCTGCCGCGCAAAGTGGTTGAGCACCTTTCGGCCGTGCTCGTTGTGATTGGAGCCTCCCGGCTTCGGGATGTGCCAGTCCAGGTCCTCGATGAGCACGATGCTCGGGGCCAGCCCGATGGCCGCATCAAAGGCCTCGGCCAAGCTCTTCTCCACGCGTTCTGGATCCTCAAGACAACCATTGACGTTTATGATGGGGACCTCGAGATTGGCCGCAACCGTGCGGATGAGCGACCGCTTGCCGGTCCCTGGAGGGCCGAACAGCAGCATCCCGGGTACTCTCCTCCAGCCATTTCCTTTGTAGAGCTCTGGGCACCTGAGCAGGTATCGCGTCTGGCGCAGCAGGTGACGGTGCATCTCGCCAACGCCTCCCAAGGGCAGCGGCTCGTCCAGTTGCTCGATCCTGAAGCGGGTCGACTTGGGCGACTTCTTCGGGACCGTCTTGTCGAGCCTGTCCGCCCTCGTTGTGTCCTTGGCTGTGTCTCCATTCATCGCCGCCGCCTCAGTGCCGGTGTCGGGGCCACTGACTGCGCCGTCTCTCTCGTCGCCCTCGGTCTGAATCCGTCGCTTCTTGGCCGCGGGCTGTTCGGGGGTGCCCTGCGATGGGGGCTCGACGCGCCAGTGCTTTGTCAATTGGCGATTGAGCAGGAATCGGTCGTCGTCCACCTTTTTCGACTCGGCTTCTTCAATGGCGGCTTCGGAATCTTCGGACTCTTCAAGCTCCTCTTTGCGGAACTGCAGGACCCGTTCTATCGAGTCTTCAAGAGGGCGCTTCTGCCTCCTGCTGAGGCTCGAGTTGGACCGCTTGATGGCATCGTAGGCGGCGGTGATTGTCTTGAAGGGCTTGCCGTCGTTGGCCTCTTCTAGTTTCTTAATGATTTGGTATACGTCGCGATCGAGGCCTTGGCGGAGATTCAGCCGGGACTTGAAGTTGGGCGCCATGATGCCTGGCTTGTCGTTGTAGAGTCGGTTGAGGATGAGTTTTGCTTCATGATTTGCGAAAGAAAATAAAAATGTTGCGCTATCAGAGTCGCACCAGGTGGGATAACACTTGTACCAAGGCTAACTATATAGAGTAATCGCTCCCCACAGTCTCCCGAGCCGCCAAGCTAGACTTGCCTGTATCTAGTTTCAATTTGGTGCTAATTAATTTTCTATGCGATTTCGTATCAAAAACCCCTGTCTATCGATAAAGCTTTAAGTGTCACAAGGTACGTACCTACTCTGACAAGGAACACCCAGACAATGACGACAAGGGACCGCCTGTTCACGGAATGTCGTCCCTCGTCGCATCACTTCAACTTCTTTACATTTCGCCCGCAATCCGACGGTCAAACACCCAGAAGCATCGCCTGGCCGAGACTTTAGAATAGAAAATATATCACGAAACCCAAAAATGGGCGGCAAACAGAGCAAAATCACCGACCAGGACAAGTACGAGTTCTCCTCCTCCTCTCCGCATTGCTTCCCATCTGTCTACCTACCGCAATGACATTCCCCCCACTGACGCCGAGAAACCCGCTGAAATCAGGGCGATCCTGGACATGAAGATCCAGCGCGACCGGCTGCACCAGTACCAGCGGCGCATCACGATCCTGACGGACAAGGAGACGGACATTGCCAAGCAGATGCTGGCCAAGGGCGACAAGAAGCGCGCGCTGCTGGCGCTGCGCCGCAAGAAGTACCAGGAGACGCTGCTGAGCAAGACGGACGCGCAGCTGGAGCAGCTGGAGAAGCTGACGGCGAGCGTCGAGTTTGCGCAGATCCAAAAGGACGTCGTCTTTGGGCTGCAGCAGGGCACCAAGGTGCTGTCGGAGATCCACGCCGAGATGGGCGGCATCGAGCACGTGGAGAAGCTGATGGGGGAGACGGCGGAGGCGATTGCGTATCAGAATGTACGCGTCTCTCGTTTTCTTCTTCTTTATTGGGGTTTTTTGGGCAGTGGATTTGCGCGCGCGTGTGTCTGTGTTGCTGACTTTTGATCGATTTGTTTAGGAAATCAGCGAGATGCTGGGCACGCGCATCACGGCGCAGGACGAGGAAGAGGTCGAGGACGAGCTCGCCGCGCTCGAGGCCGAGATGTCGGGCGTCGATCAGAAGTTGCCTACAGTTCCGAATGCGCAGCTGCCGGCTTCGGAGCGGCGAGCAGAAGCCGAGGCAGCGCAAGAGAGCCGGCCGGAGAGACAGGCGATGCTGGCCGGCTGAGCGACGACGTTGGGTGTACGGTATATCGGTTGCGCGGGATATTCTTTTTGCTTCCAGATATGCGCTTTTTCTTCTTCTTTCCTTGTTTGATGTGCTTCAGTATAGATGGCTGCAACACCATGGCGAGCACTGGGACGGCGTTTCGTTTACATCATTTCACCTGCCTCTGCGCACTTATACACACTTTGCGCGTCATTCTAGCGGACATGTTCTTGGCTTTCCGGTTCATTCGTCGGAGTACTTCATACACCTTAGCTACCGTATTTGGATACCAGCTTCTTCATGATGGACATGGCTCCTCCACGGTAGCCTGACCCGAATATCGAGTAGTGGTTCAAGTGGTGATATCTTGGAATGCGATTAGCCCAGTTCCCCCTCCTCCTTGACGGTGCAGTATGTAACTCACAGTTCGTAGAGCATAACGCGGTCATCCCACTCGTCCTTGGGCTCCGCCTTGGGCATCAGCTTCTCGTACTCGCTCCAGAAAGAAGACCCAAACCCGCCAAACATCTTCATGATGCCGAGTTCATACTCGGAGTGGCCGTAAACGCAAGCCGGGTCAAAGACGACCTCCTCGCGACCGCCCTTGCCGGCAATCTGACCCGACGAATGGTTGCCGCTCCATAAATCCCCGTGAACCACCACGGGCGTAATCTTGATGCGATCGTCTCCAATCAGCCGCGGCACGACCTCGTCGGCAACTTTTTCAAGCATGCCAGCCGCCTCATCATCCGAGCCATGATTCTCGACGATCCGCCTCATGATGAAGCGCAGCCTATTGTCAGCGTAGAACTCGGCCCAGGAGCCCTTCCACGAGTTATCCTGCTCCGTGTCCCCGCAGCACGTCGGCACGGGGAAGCCAAACACGGGGCCGTCGAAGCCCTCGGGGACGGGCGCCGGCGCGGAGTGCAGCCTGGCGAGCTTGGCGGCGAAGGAGACGCCGGAGCCTTGCGACTGGGAGTAGCCCAGGCGGAGGAAGTCGGTGGCGAGGAAGTGCTTGTTGGGTTGCTGGAGGGGTCCGTGGGCGTAGGATTGGGGGCAGAAGTCGGGGACGGTGCTGTGGATTGCGTTGAGGGAGGCGTGTTCGCCTGGACTGATATTAGCCTTGGGGTGATGGCATATAGACATCGCTGGAAACGGATGTTATTGGGATTAACCTTGGAACATGATTCTTGCTCCTTCGCCGGAGCCCGTCTTGATAAAGTAGTCGAATGGCTGGTCGTCCTTTGTGGTGGAGAGCTTGAGGGTGGATGAGAAGCCTGAGCCGCCGACGGGTGAGATTGTGGCGTCGTCTTTGTCGATGTTGAGGGCGGAGAGGATGGCGGGATCAATGGAGGAGGACGGCATTGTAATGGAGTGTTACGTCGTAGTAAGCTTGATGTTTGAATATGCTATGGAAGATGAGGTGGTTTGTAGCTGTTTCGATGAGATGGAGATGCGCCGTTGATACCTACAGTATGCAGGCGTGTGACGTCAACACGCTCAAGCATGGCCACATGTAGATCACAGTTTACAAGAATGACAAGTCGTGCACATTGAAAATGCGATTCTTCAAAAGTGTATAAACGTCTATAAAAAACAACTAAGGGGGGTATTCCAAACTTCCATCGCTGCCCAAACAAACAAAGAAAAAACCGAGTCCGCTGTGTATTATTATCCCTCCACCATGGATTCCCTTCCTTCCATTTTCTCTTCTGTGACCGACCACGCCGGTAAAGTGGGGCCGGGCGCCGAAATGATCGGCGAGAAAGCCCCGGTGATTTTGTCTTTTTTTTTTCGCCATCGTTCCTCTTATCGTGTAGATTATTCTTCCGCTTGTATGAGAAACACGTCCGCTGATAGAGTTTGAAAGAAAAAAGGCCGCTTTCGAGTCGCCATGGTAGTTTCTTTGCATCGATCGAAAACGAAAGAAGTCGTCCTTTCAACTCCTCACTGCTTCGCCGCCGTCTCGACATGCGAAGTCGTAATCGGGACCTGCTGCTGCTGCTGCACGGGCGACGAGGCAGGGCTCACGCGGCCGACGGGGCTGACGGGCCGCGAGGGCGCGGGCGTGCTGGCGCGGGAGCTGCTGGACGACTTGGGGTAGTCGAGCTCCTCGGCGACCATGTTGAAGCAGTGGTGGCAGGGACAGGCGACGACGGGGTTGATGGGGGGTCGGGGGGTGCAGTGGCGGGCCCACCAGCTTTGTCCCTTGGAAGGCATGTTGATAGATGGTTTTGTTTGTTTTGTTTGTTGATTCGGTTTGGTGTTTGGTGTTTTGAGAAGTGGTGAACCGGAGGTGGTTCTGTGGTTGTGTTGTAAGTCGTGTGTGGAGAGTTGTGTGTGTGTGTAAGAATCGATGGCTTTTGAGTGGTGCGTCGACGAGAGTTAAGAAAAGGTGTTGAGTTCTTTCGAAGATGAAAGCAGTAGATGGAGCTTGTCTCTATGCTGTGGATATCCGTTCGAGCAGAGACAAGAGAGAGAGAGAGAGAAGGGCCAGCTTCTATATATACACTTCATCAAAACACCGTCTCATACTGTCCGCAGTCGAGTCGAGTCATCCAGCAAAAAAAAAACGCCCTTTCTTTTCGCCATCGAAAAAGCGCCAGGGGGACGTTGGTGAAAGATGACTGGCTGCCACATACCCGAACAATGCCGACGGACGACCCCCCTGTCAAGGCTTAGTTCCAGGTCCCAAGATTAGCTGCAGCGCAAAAAAAAAAAAGAGTTTCGTGAACGTGCTAGAAATTCTGGAGCTTGTTTTTTTTTTTGGCTTCGGCGGAGCAGCGTCGGAATTTCGCAATCTTTGCGACATGTGCGCTTCATGTTTCTTGGGCTTATTGGCTGATGCTTCGTGGCAAGGGAAGCCCAATATATCCATTTCGGGCATGAATTTCCATCGATCAAGTGATTCCAACAGAATGTCAAAACTTCGTCACAAGGGCACCTTGAATGCTACAGCGAAGTGATCGCTCTCTCTATCTGCCGCTTGTGCTCGCTCCCAGTTTCCACTCTTGGTCCTCACCAGACTCCACTGCGGCAGCTAGTAAGGCTGAAGAAGAATTGAAAATTGTGATACTACTGCTACTAGGTAGTACTAGCAATCGGCAGCAAGGTTCACAGTGGACTAGGTACCCTATTTCTCGAATGCTGCCCAATCTAGGCGCGCGCTGCCCGGGTTCGTGATCCAATTGCCGGCTGTTGTCTGGGTTGAAGGTGTGATCAAGGTACAGTAAGCCCTGCAGTAGACTTTTACCCTTACAAATGGCCCTGTCGATGAAGTAATCGCAGTCATGCGGCATGCCATCTGCATTTCATCGTCATCATCGCCTTCTTTGTCATCCTCACTGCCCGTCTAATTCCAAATCAAGGACGGAAGACGCTGGAAGAACAGCCACCATATCCTGTTCCTGTTCCTGTCATTTCTCCCTATCATCGCAGCAAAAGAAAGAAAAAATGGGCTGCATGCAAATAAACAAGTCTATCGAATCTCGGCATCGCCACGTTGTTTCACTCACACGGGAAAAAAAAGGACTCATCAATCCATGCCTTGGGTTGTCTAGAATTTGTGTTTTTCGTAGGGCGCTGCCATTCATCCGAGCAATGGCTGCCCGCGCAATAACCGAACGACTTCCGAACCGCCGCCCTGCAAACACCAAAATTGCTCTTCCTCAGCTTCCCGAGTTTAGCGTCCGCACAGCACTTACAATACGGAGAACTCCATACGTGGACCCCCCTTCTCCATAACAGGACTCCTTATTAGACGAACTCCTGGAACAAGCTCTTTATTTAGATCCTATCCAACTTTCTTATTAGGTGGCCCTTGTACGTGTAAACTCGTACATGTCCTGCATGAGTCCACAATCATCCGATCTTTCCCAACCTTTCCAGTCCGATACATTGACTCCCCCTTCCGTCTTGTTCCGTAGATATGGGCACATATAATCGATGGGTGCCTGCTCATCGATCCTGGGACCTCAGCTGGATGGAGCTTTCCAACCGATCTGCTCTTATCGTCGTGACAAACTCCACCGGTGCTGATTGCGACTCTTCCTCCTCTCGACGCTTCGGATTACCATCATCTCCCTTATCGTGTCAGACCGATCCTCATCTCACCCTCCCGAAACATTCCCGACAGGATCAACACGGTATCACAGGTCCTCAAGCATAGGCATGAGTTGCACCATGACTTGGCAGAGTCGCACCATGCCTTGGCAGAATTAGAATGGCTTCTTTGTTTGTCTTCCCTTCTCTACTCCAGCACATCCCATACATGCTATAATCAAGCACCAAATGCCTAACAGCCGCCTCTTACCGGAGCACCCCCTGCTCATAGAGCGTGCCACCCAAAAACAGATAATACAAGGAATCCATGCCGTTCAGTCTTACGACTCCTTACCCCTTTAGATACCCAGGGTGAACTCAACACCAACATCGATATCGCGAGCTATATTACACAGAAAAAAAAAAAACGTCAGCAAGTTATTCTCGTCTCTCTCCCTTCATTTCTAGTCGTAAGACTCCGTCGTAAACTTACCCATCTTGACAACCTTGGACAGCTGCACGGCCTTTTCGGCGGCGCTCTGCAGGTCATCAATGGAAAAGATCTTGAGGCCGGACTCGTTAATGATCTGGTGGGCAAGCTCGACGTTGGTGCCCTGCAGACGGGCAATGATGGGGATCTTGAGGTTGAGGGCCTCGACGGTGCGGATCAGGCCGGTGGCGATGGCGTCGCAGCGCACGATGCCGCCAAAGATGTTGACGAAGATGGCGCTGACCTTGGGGTCGCTGGTGATGAGCTCAAAGGCCTCGCGGATGGCGGCGGGCGTGGCGCCACCGCCGACATCGAGGAAGTTGGCGGGCTGGCCGCCGTTGAGCTTGATAATGTCCATGGTGGCCATGGCCAGGCCGGCGCCGTTGACGAGGCAGCCAATGTCGCCGTCCAGCTTGATGAAGTTGAGGTTGGACTTGGCGGCGCGGACCTCGTCGGGGTCCTCCTGGGTGGTGTCGCGCCACTCAAAGACCTCCTTCTGGCGGTACTCGGCGTTGTCGTCGAAGCCGAACTTGGCGTCCATGCAGAGCACCTGGTGGTCCGACGTCTCGGACAGGGGGTTGATCTCGATCTGGGTGGCGTCGCGCTCGACAAAGATCTTGTAGAGCTTCTGGATCGTGTCCTTGGCGTCCTCGATGCACTGCTCGCTGAAGCCCAGGCCGGTGGCGATGTCGCGGGCAATCTCGTCGGTGACGCCCTTCTTGATGTCGATGTAGGTCGTAGTGATGGCATCCGGCTGCTCCTTGGCGACTGTCTCAATGTCCATGCCGCCCTGGGGCGAGGAGACGATGACGGGGCCCTGCGAGGCACGGTCCATCAGGATGGCCAGGTAGAACTCGCGGCGAGCAAACTTGCGCTCGCAGATGTAGACGGCGCTGCACAGACGGCCGCCCGCGCCCGTCTGCTTGGTGATGAGCTTGTGGCCAATCATCTGCTGGGCGAACATCTCGGCCTCGTGGGGAGAGTAGATGACACGGACGCCGCCCTTGAGCCCGTTGTCAAAGGTTCCCTTTCCTCGGCCACCGGCCAGCACCTGGGCCTTGATGACCAGGTCGCCGGTTCCAATCTCCTGGGCGACCTTCTTGGCCTCCGCAGCCGTCTTGGCCACGGCGCCCTTGGGAACGCCAACGCCATACTATTGTCCGTGTGAGAATGAAGAGTGTCAGAGTGCCGAGTCGGCCGGACTGGCCGAGGCTCGAGAATGGCAGGATGAGGTGAATTGTTACCTTTCTCAGGAGGTCGGCGGACAGGTACTCGTGGATGCTGAGGGCTCTTCGCTGCTGGGCGGCGCCAGGCAGTCTAACGGAGGGAGTGGCGCGCTGCAACACGTGGGAAAGACGGTCAAGTTAGCCACAAAGCCTTGTTTCTGTGATGCCTTCGACCCCTCCTTGGTCTGTCTGGGGGGCATCGAGGGGCTGTAGACCAAGAGTAGAGCAACTTTTGCGACGTTTTCCGTACCTTGGCGGCGCTGAGGGCCGACGCCGCCGCGCGGCTACGGCCAAAGCTGAACATTGTGATGTAGGGGTGAGGCTGGCAGCTGCCCGGACTGAGTGGAGAGAAGAACGACGAGAGGAGGGGAGGCGGCGAGGAGGCGAGAGATAGGCCGGTTGCAGACTCTCGACGATTTTTTTTGGGCGGTTTGATGCTCACAAGCTCTCAATGCGGAAACCGATTTCCTGGCTCCTTCGGCCTAAGCTGCGATGGGGGGGCCCGAGTTTCGCCGACTGGCTGCGGAAGATTGTTGGTCCGCGCTGGGACGGCTGCCGAAGGGCCCTGTAAGGCCTGGCAGAGCGGTGCTGTCAGAGGAGGGGAGTCTCTTTCTCTCTGAGAGTACTTTCTTCGAAGCGTAAACAGTAGTAGAAAGATTGGTATCTCAGCGGATACAGGTACATGTGCGCAATGGCATCGTGTCTGGATGCTCAGAGCCAATGGCAGCCCATGCGGGGGGCCATGCTTGAGCCTTGCGCCGAATGACAATACCAACAATAGCCAGGACCCGGGATCAGAAACCCATTCAATTCTCTTACTGCGCTGGTGTATCGTTTGGAGTATTGGCCAGGTGTTCGATGACGATAAGGGCACTTGTCAGCCTCATACCATCTCGGGCCATGTCCTCAGAGAACTTACAAGCGTGCTCTTATCTGGATCTCACAGACAAGCCTCAGATCCAGCTGACGCACGGATATAGCGTCCTCAAGTTAGTAGTACTAAGTAGTATTACCAGCATCGCATGCCATCTTCCACTCATCACCATGCACCTCTTCCCTCCAATCACACCTACAACTGCAGCCTGGTCGTTGGGTACTGTATATACAAGCCGAGCCTCACTCTGTGCTCCCAACAATCACCAACACCGCGTGCATCAACTCTGTGATTCAGGTCCAACATCCTCATACGGCCTCTTCGCACTGTGCTCGTAAGCCAGCCATTCGCATCCAAGCCTCACGCCAAATTCCCAGATCCTCCCAGCTTCGTACAGAAAACCGCTAGCCTCCAGCCCAACGATCCGCCGCCTCTCCTTTTCCAGCATGTTATCCCTTGCTTTTCCCCATGATCTCCCAGCCCAGACTAACTAAGTAACCGTCCTGCAAGATGCAATCGCCGCGTCGTATTTTCCCCGTATCAAGTCTCGCCGTTTGTTCTCCTCCGGGCTGGACCAGGGGGACTGCCATTCCGCTCGCCTTTGCTCGATGATTTTCACATACTAATTTCTTGCTTTTCAGCTCGGCAAGTAGCGCGTCCTCCATTAGGAGAAACATGCAGGATCTCGTTCCGCCGGCCTATCGCGTGAGAGCCGGACGTTGATGCAAGACTCTATCTACCATGTATGTACTAGGTAGCATGCAAGGTAAATCCAGGGCATCCAAGTAGCTCAGTTCGCCGATTCTTCAAGGGGGCCCACGGCAGGATATGAAAGCAGCTGAGCTCCCGTTCAGCTCGCCCATTTGCTATTGCAGAAAATCAAATTATATATCGGCAGCAGCGGTTCTCTGTTGGTTGCATGCTTGGCTCCTGTAACATTCCTTCTACTAACTCCAACTTGTTTGTCTATCGCGGTCCTCATCCCAACGTCCGCATCTTCGAGCTTGGATCAACGGCTCGTGAATCAGAGCAACCGGCAGTTGACCCGAGATCCTAGCTTCAGATCCTCTGGTCATTGCTCCTCCTCGGCCGTCCTGCGATGCCCGTTTAGGAACGACGTCGTGCCTTAAAGTCCAGCCCCGTCTGCTTGTACATACCTTACATACCTGGACTTACCTGTATGTCATTTCCCTCTCTCCGTGTGTACTTGTACCTTTGACGCCATTATCATTTCTTCAAAAGTTCCTTTACTGCTCATTGTTTCTCTTTCTCGCCCCGTCTGGTCATCGCTGCGTTCCTTCAGCATGTGTTTTCCCAGTTTGTACCCTTCGAGTTACACCCTCATAGCGAGCATCAGTCTTGTGTTCGTCCTCACCATCCTGGTAAACCTCCGTCATCTTGTGTCGGACATCAGGATCAAGAGCCTCGGCGGTGTTCGAGCGCCCGTTTTGGCTGGCAATTTGCTATCAGGTACCTTCTCTCTCTCTGTCTCTCCAGTCTCCTCTCCGGCTCAGTGGCTAATCATCACTCACAGCCTCCAAACTATACTACGAAATCGGCAAGAATCAGTACAACAACCAGCTCGTCGACTGGTGTACAAAGCAGCTAGACAGCCTCCCAGCCGGAAAGCGAACCTTTGCGGAGTTCAGCCTCACCGGGGCCAAGCGCGTCCTCATCACCAGAGACCCGGAGCAGATCAAGGCCATCCTCGCCACCAACTTCTCCAGCTTCGGCCATGGGCCCATGTGGCATAGGCTGTGGCGCCCCTTTCTCGGCGACGGCATCTTTGGCGTCGACGGGCAGCTCTGGCACGACAGCCGCGCCATGATCCGGCCCATGTTTGCCAGGGACAGGCTGCGGAATCTCGCCATCTTTGACGACTGCACCGGCAAGCTGCTGCGCAAGATTCCGTCTGCGGGAGCCACCGTTGATCTGAAGGAGTTGTTTTACCGCTGGGCTTTGGACACGACGACGGAGTTTCTGCTGGGGGAGAATGTCAACAGCTTGGGCTCGTAGGGCATTTTCTGCGTCTTGACTTGCCGGTGGGAAGTTGTTTGCTGACGATTTGGTGTTTTCAGTCCCGACCATGATGTCTTTAACGCGATGCATGTTGCACAGCGGATTCAAATGTACATCTTTGTCCTCAAGTCAGTATAACCGTCCAGCCGCCCGGCCGTTGCACGACCATCAGTATCACGAACAAAGTGCTAATTCATAGTCTCAAGCCCAATCGCACCGTTGATTCCCAAGGGCGACTATCTTCGAGCCATCAGCAAAATCGAAGACTTTATCAAGCCGGCCATTGCACGAGCCCTAGCCATTCCCCAGGCCCAACTCGAGGAGCTCTCCAAGTCCGACATGGAGTTTTCGTTCCTGCACAGCATTGCCCGCTACACCAGGGATCCCAAAGTAATCCGAGATCAAATCATGTCCGTACTTCTCGCCGGCAGAGACACAACGGCGGCGACTCTTTCGTGGGCAATGTATGAGCTGTCCCACTATCCAGACGTCTGGGCAAAGCTGCGCAGCGAGGTGCTCGCCGCACTGGGGAGCCAGGGAACGCCGACGTACGAGACGCTCAAGGATCTAAAGTACGTCAAGAATATACTCAACGAGACGTTGCGGCTTCATCCAGCGGCTCCCCTCAACATGCGCCAGGCGTTGGAGACGACGACCATCCCGGGCCGCCCGTGCGAGGCAGACGTTGTTCTTCTCAAGGGAGACAGCGTGACGATTAACACGCTTGGGATGCACATGTGCGCAGAACTGTATCCGCCTGTTTCCAACACGTTTGCCGATCCGAGGATGTTTAGCCCAGAGAGATGGGAGCACTGGACGCCGAAGCCGTGGACATATCTGCCTTTCTCCGGCGGGCCCAGGATATGTGCCGGCCAGAACTTTGCGCTGACGGAAATGGCATTCTGCTGTGAGTTGAGGTTGATGGACTACGCTTTTGACTTGTACGCCAACTGACATTTTTCTTCAATAGTGGTACGACTGGCGCAACGGTTTGAGAGCATCGAGTATCGCGGTGATTGGGCGGCTCAGAAGCTGCAGGCAGACATTATCGGGACGCCCGCCTTGGGGATCCCCATGGCGTTGTACGAGCCCGGTGAGAAGCTGGATGTACCATTGAAAGATTGTGTTAGTTAGACGCTGTTTGACCAGCGTATGATTACGATACCTGTATACATACAGTTCAACAAACCAACCAAACCGAGTTTCGACCAAGATGAGCAACGCCGCGTAAATCATTATCCCCTTCTCTGTCAAAGGAAGCAAGACCATCTCCCCTTTCCCCATCAGAACAATCAGACCATCACTCAAACCCAGACCACACCGTCCCCAACACCCTCCCCCTATCGTCAACCCTGACCCCCTCCGCCCTCAAGAGGCTCCTCTTCTCCGCAATCGTGACGCCCTCGCCGTCCCGGGGCCAGCTCCCCTTGAAGCCGCCCAGCGCGCCGCCCGTCGCCACGACGCGGTGGCACGGCACGGCGGGCGCGAACGGGTTCCTCCGCAGCGCGTTGCCCACAGCCCGCGGCGAGGTGCCGAGGTGGGCGGACAGGAGGCCGTACGTGGTGACGCGGCCGCGCGGGATCTGGCAGAGGGCGGCCCAGACGCGCTTCTCGAAGGGGGTGCGCTGGCTTTGGGCGATGAGGCGGAGCTGGGGCTCCATGTCGGGGGGATTTGCCCTGGTTGTGAGTGTTGTCAGGGAGGGTTGGGGCTTGGGTTTTTGGATTCGGGAGGTTGATGATGGTTTTGGGGCGGTGATTTTTGAGGGCTTTGGTTTTTGGATTGTGGGCGCCATTTGTTGGAGCTGGTGGGTGTTGATGTGTTGAGTGTAATGAGTGATGTTGAGATGTAGGTGTGTGAAGAAGCTTGAGAAGGTGTAAGCAAGGCCGTGAGAGTGTAAGTGATGGTCCCAGACCGGGTACAGATATAGCTCGGTTTGTTTCAAGTATCGCCTAAATCAGATGCTACGAGACGAGTGCAAGTATGATGAAGACATTTATATTCAAGGCGTTAATATATGACGGACAAAGTCGGGGTGTTTGAGCTTGATTTGCTTGACAGTTCACGCGCAACAAGCCCTTGGAGTCGCGATATCGAAAGCAACACTGACGCCAAGTCACGTGGTGGCATTGCTCCAGAACCCTGAATGACATCAGCGGGGAATGGAAAGGGCGCCGCTTGTGATCCATGTTGCTCTGTCATCTTTGGAATCAAATCTGCTGTTGCGTTATAAATGGCTCAAAAGATTTCACAGCCGGACTGAGCTGAGTTTGGTTTCAAGGGCTGTTCCTGTATGCATCACATGTTTTCGTTGACTCACGCCATCCCTCTTCAGTCATCAAGAGTGTAATTGACATGTATCTGAACAATGGCTGTATGCCTCTAACCTAACGCCGGTATCATGCCCCAAAAGTGCTGTATCTCGCTGTTCCGTGCCCGCATCATACTGTATCGGCACCATTATGAAACCCGTTCATGGGCGAGTCTGACAAGCACCTCATCCGGAGTCTTGCCTCGCCACCGTAGTACTCGAGTGTCTAGTCGTCGCCATCGTACAATTCCTCCATTCCATAATCGCCTCGCATCTGCCTCGGACAATAAACAGACTTTGTCTCAATCATTCCAACTTTCCCATTCTCCTCCTAAACCATGAATGATTCTCCACAACCGCATTGCTCCTCTGCTACTTGTCAGCAACTGTGTAATCTCCAAAAGGGGTTGGTAGCACATACTGATGTTGGGATTCTTAAAGACAAACTTCTGGCTCAGCTTGTCCTCCGCCCAATCCATCTCGCTGCCAATGATGCTGAAGAGCGCCTTGCTGTCAATCAGCACCTTGACGCCGTCCTGCTCCACCATCTCGTCGAAAGCACCTGGCTTGTCGACGTACTCGAGCTGGTACGCCAGCCCGCTGCAGCCCCGGTTCCGCACGCCGACCTTGATGAGCTTCGGTTCGGGCTGGTTGAGCAGCGAGCGGAGCTGCTCCACGGCCGCGGGCGTCAGCTTCATGGCCGCCTTGCGCGCGCGCAGCTTCGACCGCGGCCGCGCGGCAGGCTTGGCCGCTTGCGCATCCGCCTCGCTGGCCTTGCCGTCTGGAGATGCTGTTTCTGGGGCTGCTGTTGAAGGCGGCACGGCCTGCACCTGCGGCGGAGCTGTGGGCTTGGGGGCGGCTTCGTGCTGCGGCGGCGGCCGCGTCTCGTGGACTCGGGGGAGGGCTTCTGGCTGCTGGGCGACGGGCGCCTTGGGAGAGATGTTGCTGTCGGTCGGGGGCTCGGGGATCTTGGACGGCAGCGGATAGGAGTGGTAGGCGAACCCGGCGACTCTGGATGCGCACAGGTGGCGGAAGGACGAGGAGCGCATGCGCAGAGCCGCGCGGCTGGTGGCGAAGAGGGGGTTCATCGTGTGTATCATAAAGATGCTGTCCTGGCGAGCATGCTGCGGTTGCGCGAGGACTGTGAGGTTGTTTGCTTGATGTCGGGAGGGTTCGGGGTGGGAGGCGGAGGCGGAGGGTTAGATGCGGAAGTTGAGAAATACAATTTCTCGGCTCAGCTTCAGGGTAACGGTTATGACATGACATGATCTTTTTGCCGGCTACTCGCAGACTGTGGCCGAGCCAATCGGGGTCCGAGAATTAGTCAGTTGGCGGAGGGAAGGTGGCGGAATAGCCATTTGCGGGTTGCCGGAATTACTAAGCTAGGGAAGTATCAAGACAGAGCTGAGCAACAAAGGAGGCATTGGATCTCGAAATGTTTGCAAGACACGACAATTTGAACAGGTTGACATTTCCAAGTGTGTGGACGATGCTCATGTATTTCTCGTAGAAGGCACGTACCTTTGTTATGCAGGTTCTGCTTGTATTATCTGGAGCAATCTCAAGCCCAAAGCTGGATATTTGCGAGAGTTGAGTTCCCATCAAGTCAGCTCATTTAATCAGCATCCATGTACACATCAAATCAAATGGGCCTGATGAGATTCAGATTGTATCATTCATAGGGGAACAAGCTCCAATCCGCAGCTGAACCGGTGAGCGGTAGCCATTGTCCACTGCCGCCAAGTGCTGCAGGGGCGTCAATAGGGGCCACTTACAGGTGCATTCGGCCTTGTTCTGCCGGGATACGAAGTTCACGACGCACTGAACATTAGGCACAAGCACTCACAGGCAGAGTATCAAGGTCTAGGACTTCTGGGCGCCTAGTCGGGTACCTGGATAGCTGAGGAAACCGGGTGTATTGCCTTTGAAGACGACGCTGCCGTGCATCTGCCCTGCAGTCGACACCCGACTACGTGTAGCTGGCATTGGAGCTCAGCGCTCATACAGCACTCAATTATGATCAATCAGCCGTACATCTCAGCTCTTTGGCTACATGGCGGCTTGTACCCATCCACTCTGGTACCAGAGACAATTGGTATAAACGAATGGTGTCGAATGAAATCTCACAATGGAGGCCACAATCACAGGGCTCAATCGCCGAGACATGGCGACGCCTCAATGACAGCACACGTATAGAGACCCGGCTTAGAAGTTGACGAACAGAAGAGATCATCATCATGTTCATCTGACTCAACCACGAGTACTGGCAGCATCTTTCCTCACCATGGCTATACGCAACTCACTTATAAAGGCCCTCGTAGCATGAGCAATGGTCAAGATTGCCCGCGCTCATGTCATCGCTGCTCCGGCCGCCCATTTATATACTCGCACTCAATCGTCTCCCACGTGCGATCCAAGCCAAACCGTGACCCAGACGGAGACGACGACAGTCGGGTCATAGAAGGCCCTGCTGACCATCACCATCGGCGAGACTTACACCAAGACAGTCACAGAGACGACAACTACCATCACAACAGCCTGTCCCACATCACGCTGCCGAGCTGCCCAACCTAGTGTCCGCCTCCCCCGTCGTGCAACAACCTTGGCTTCGACTGGGCCTACTACAGCAACTCGGTCTGGCCCACCTCCTACGGGGGTGGCCTCTCCAGCGAGCTTCAGCTTTGATCTTCCTGCGGACACGCACGTGCCAATTTGCTTCTTTTACGGCCAGGTGCAGTATGGGGCGGCTTCACTTTCAATGTGACGGCGCCGAGCGGGCAGGTGATTGTGAGTGCCTAGGAGACGTTGAGTCCGTATGTGGTGCGGTATCCGGGTGCTGGGAGGACGGCGGCGTTTCCGGCTCTTGGGAAGGAGATTGACCATAGAGGATAATGATGGACATATCTAAGGACAGGGCCCAGACGGGGTGTGCGTTAAGCTATGAACAAGTGAGTTATCTGGGAGTGAGACCAAACCCTTGTTCTACGCCAACTATCCCGTGGCTCCTATTCTCAAACAACAACAGGTCAGCCAGATGGATCATACCCGCGTGATCAACTCTTGGGAATCGAGGGCCGCCTCAAGTATTGCGTTGAGTATATGATGTTATTCGGGCGCCGCGTTTGATCTCGGTAAGTTTGTCACCTCTTTGTGAGATCTCTTGACAGAAAGCTGCACTTGAGCGTCATTTTGTCTGCTCATGTGCCCCAAAGAATAATGAGCGTCATTCGTCGAATTCTAGACAAGGTTCCTCGCCTGGCTTTTCGGCGATCATCGGTAAACCCTGATGATGTAGAAAACGTATGCCTTGCCACGCGACACTGTCACCGTCCACAGGCAGTCTTCACCATGACTCTTTCAACTGCGACTGAATGCAGAGAGAATTGACTTGTCAATGAATCCGTAGGAAGTAGTTCAATGTACAAGCACTTGCAACCATTGCATTTCTCGTCATATCACTTCTCAAGGGTAGACCCTCGTGATAGGGTAACTCGACATCTTGAGTGCCACCAAGGTCATTGCATCCACAGTCCAAGTAACAACCGATCTCAACGAAGACACTGGTTCCAAGCATTGCTTGAACCTCTTTTTCGGCACTGTATACCTCAATATGTCTCACCAGATCAAACAACCTCAAGCTGATGGTTCATGCACTTTGGGAAGGCACATTGGCTGCGTGCATACGTACCCAGCCCACCGGCCACACATCCGACTTACACGACGCCAGCAACTCGACAATGCCGCCCCCAGCCTCATTCGTGCAACAATGCTCCAGTCAACATCAGAGTAAACAAGACCCTTCGGCCAAGTGTCGGCATTTGTATTGTTCCGCAGCAAAGGCATCTCTGATGATCAAGGTACAATTCCAGGGAAGGCACGTGGCACATGGGAGGAACAACGTGCAAGGTACCCAAGCTTACTAACCACGCATCCGACTTACACCACGTCCAACGCATCGTGAGATCTCGCCACACCCTCATATTCTCGGTTTCAACACCATCAAACATCGAAAAAGGCACTTTGGCCGAGTGGTCTAAGGCGCCGTGTTCAGGAATAGTTCACACTGTGAGCGAATTGCCTCTTCGCGGTCTAGAAATAGGCGAGGGTTCGAATCCCTCAGGTGTCATTCTTTTTGCTCCTTTTTGCACGGTTCTGCTGATTCTCGTTACGTCCTGTGTGCTCTCTTTGCTCAGTATTGTCTTGGTCGACCTTGTGCTCACCGCCGCACCTCGTCTTGTGGTGAACCATTGTCATGATCGAGGAGATACGAATGGAATAGCCGTCGCTTCCAACAGACGCTTTCCGGAAGCCTCCAAAGGGCTACTTGTTCTACGATGTAGCATCCTTCGTTTCGTTCCACATACGAACAATCGGCTCTCTTCACCGTCCATTCGATCGTGAAGCATGTCCTCTCCCTCTCTCTCTCCTTGTCTCTCTTGTCTCGCACTCTCCGTCTCGCTCGCACATACATACAGTCACAGAGCGGTTACAGTACAAGCTACTGTAACGAGCACAACAACTACACCGAAAAAAAGCCGAGCCAAAGAACTGCCGAAACCAATCAAGGCCAAGACGGCACCACCCGGCCAAAAATCGACGTTGTCTTGGCAATGTCAAGTCTTGGCTGACGAACAGAACCAAAGCCAAGCCCCCTAACAGCTTTTTTATCTCCGTAGCGCCGCGAACACAAATTGTCCGAAGGGAAGGGGAAAAAACCTGCGCCAGGGGTTGCTCACGGCACAAGTCTGCCAAGGCTGCTAGTAGTAGCACCCGACAAGAACGTTCACGACGGTTTCTGCAATGTTTCCTGCTCGGAAAGTACGGAGTGCAAAAAACAAATAGGATATAAGAGGCCAGTTATTCGCTGGATTTCGAGGTGGAACTAGACTTTTTCTTCCCACCTCGGCAGCGTGGGATGGCGCGATGGGCTTACCTTTAGTTCAAACGGCATCTCGTACCACGGAGGAAGAGTGTGTGAAAATTTTGACGCATGGAAGCGTTCCAGAAGCGCAACTAGCAACGGAACGGAATCTCCCATTTTTTAGAGCGTTTCCACCCCGACACGAGAGTCAGGCACGGGAGCTTCTTATCAGTGGGTAACTTCCGTGTGAGAGTCTGCTGGCAACTGAAAACGGGTATTTGTCTTTGTCAAATCTCATAATAATACATTAAAAACGTGGCTTCTAGCGCTCTACTATTACATTACACAAACATGAAACCCCCCACGACCCTTAGTTAGCTCCCTCGTACTCAACCTCCTTGGTGGGAGGGACGACGGGCGCCTCGCGATCGAGCTCGAATGACTCGTCCTCAATCTTGTCGTAGTGGTTGAAGAGGAAGAAGAAGACAAAGGCGGTGATGAAGCTGGCTCCGGCCACGCCAGTGTACATCCAGATGAACTCGGGGTCCTTGGACACGGAGACCAGCGCCTCGGAGATGGCAGAGCCAAAGGCGTTGGTGAAGAGGTACAGACTCTGGACAAACGACTTCATGGTGGGGGGAGCCTTGGTGTAGGCGTACTCGAGACCGGTGACGGAAATGAAGATTTCGGCCAGGCCAACAAAGACGTAGGCGGGGGCCTGGACGGCAATGTGGATGTTGTTGGGAATGACCTTGCCGTCGACCATGGCGGCGTCGCAGTTGTTCGGGCTGTCGTAGCAAGGGCCCGCGTTGTAGATGAGGTGCTGGACGATGGCGGCGTAGCCGAGGCAGAGGGAGATCCAGATGAATCCCAGGCTGATACGGGCAATCGGGCGGATGTTGATGCCCACCTTGCGGAGGGCGGGGTAGACAAAGATGTCGAGCAGGGGAGTGAAGATGAGAATCGAAATGGGGTCAAAGTTCTGCATGAAGTCGTTGGGCATGCCGTGGCCGTTCATCTGGCCGGCCTGGGTAACAAAGTTGGTGGAGAATTGACCATAGCCAACCCAGAAGATGGGGTCTAGCGAGTGTTAGTTGATTCGATACCTAGAGAAAGACCGTGGAGTTGTCAAACTTACAAAAGACAAAGACCTTGCAGGCACGGATGGCACGCTTGAGCTCCTCGACGAAGTGGTCGTTCCAAGCAACCGGCTTGCTCTTGCCGTTGGCGGCGCGCCACGAAGGCTTGGCGGCGTCCATGTTGCGCGCGACAATCATCAGGCCCAGAGCCTTGAAGGCATCCGTAATGATGGAGCCCTGCGGCGGGTGGATGATGTACGACTTGCGGCGGATGACGAGGATGGCAATGCTGAAGTTGAACATGCAGAAGCACATGAGGAATGCAGTCCAGAAGCCGCAGTACTTCTCCATGAAGGGGGTGGCGATCAGAGACAGGGAACCCAGGTTGATGCACCAGTAAAAGATCATGTAGATGCGCTGGTAGGTGATGGCCGGGTCGATGATGATTCGCTCGCCGGTCGGCTCCGTTCGGATCGCCATGGTGCGGCGCTGGTACTGGTCGGCAATCAGGGGAGCAATGTTGGACTTGATACCACCAGTACCGGCACCAATGACGATGATGGACACAATGTAGCCAGGCAGACCGGCTCCGTGAGCAATGGCAACCGGCAGAGACGTGGTCCAGAGAATGACGAGACCGACCCAGTAAACGCAGCAGAAGAGCATAATGGTCTTGTACTTGCCCAGGTACTGATCAGAGATGATGGCACCGAGGATAGGGGTAACTGTCAACCCTCGTTAGCCAATTCCGTCCCCTCAACCACTTCTTCCCTTTTCAAAACATACCATAGCAGAACCATTGGAAGAACAGGTTCAGACCGGTGGCGGCCTGGCCGCCCATGCCCAGGCCGGGAGAGTCGCTGGTGTCGTTCTTGCCGTTGCTGATGTAGTTCTGGAAGAGACCCGAGGCGCCATAGTAGGTGAAACGCTCCATCAGCTCGACGACGGCGATGAGGAAGGCCGACGCGGGCAGGTTCTCGCCGACACGGCGTAGTGTCCGCCTCTCATAGTCGCTGGGCTCCTCGCCATCAGGCGTGGGGCCGGCCTCGGCACCCTCTGGTGAGAGGTCAAAGTCCTTCTTCTCATGGTCGGCCGCAATGTAGCCTCCCGCAAGATCGTGGATCTCGCTGGGGTGAACGCGCTCGTTGAACTCCTCGTGGAGCCTAAAGGTGACAAAGGGGTAAGCATGCGCCCGGACGAGGAGAGCCCCATCTCCAGCCCATTGTATAGACTCACTCAGCAGCGGTATCCTCGTGGTTGTGAGCCATGATTGCGGTTGTCTTTGCCTCAACTACTGTGACAGCTTCCCAAGGCAAGTCTCTGAGGGGAACAAGAAGACCAGCCGGGATGAGAAGCAGGAAGAGGAGCAAGAAGAGAAGAAAGAGGGGAGAGAAGGGTAAACCACGAGAGTGTCGGGGATCCCACAAACTTAAATGATTCGGGGGGGGAACCTTTGAACGAGGGATACTAGTCCACTCTGCAGCCTTTAGCCTCCAATACAACGTTATCCGCCACCAGGCTCAGTTTGTAGTATCCGGAGTCGTTGCAGTATCTGATGGAGCCGAACAAAAGCTACCCCCCCGGGACTAGCCACGCCGCAAGTCGTCTCGCCTCTTGCTTCTTTCCCCACGGGCCAGCCCATGCATCTCCCAGCTGCTCGTGTGCCCGCGGCGAGCATCGCTGTCCTTGACATTTATCCGAGGGCCGTCAGTCGTCATAGGAAAAGGCACCCGGTGCTGCGATTCGTGCGTTGAGATGCGGTCCCTCGCTATCAGACCCGTCCTACCGCAGAGCCCTGGCTGAAGGCTAGGCCACAAGCGGCCACCTGGTAGCCGGGGGGGAACGCTCGGGGCAGCCACAGATAACCAGGGACTTTTTGCATTCCGTCTGGCTGCCTCGCCTCGCCTCGCTGCGCTCTCCGATCGCGTCCACCCTAAAGGCCCGAAACGAAGGGCCAAGAAAAACCATCCACTGGCAACTCCGTTTCGTTGGCCGCCGCCGCTCCCTCCAAGCCACCGGCAGGTGGTGTGCCGGTTAGGAGCCATTGCGGGTCGGCACTCGTTAGCAGCTTGTGTTCTGTTTGGATTGGAAATTGGCCGGAGATGCAGACGCCCTCTGCGCCCCCCCGGTCCCCTGAAGTTCCCTAGGGCCAAAGTGGCTTGCCAAGGGCCACGGCCGCATGGCTCGTCCTTTTCTTAGGTTTTTTTTCCTCCCGTAGCCTGTGGCCGTCGGCTGTAGCCCGTAGGGCATGAGATGCACCGAGGCTTGCAGATGGGTGGCCAGGGCATTTCCCTAGCGCTTCTCCGCTTGGCCACCGTCTGGGGCGAATCAGCACTTGGATGGCACGACCGAGATGCGCGTTTTTGGTAGCTGGCAGCCACTTGGCCTGGGAGATGCCGGGAGGGAAGGGGAAGAGAAGCCTGCACGGAAGCCAATTGGCAATAAGCGTATCATCTGCAGCGCCGCCTTCGCAGCGGACGGAGAAGAATTCTCTCGGCCGTGGGCTGATTCATGTCCGTGAGGGCTGTGATTCTCTACCTAGGTACATACTCGTCGGCTATGTCACGTGCAGATCTCGTGCTTGCCACCGATGAGATGCAACTGGGAGTCGATGACGGCTGCGGCGATGAACTGGTACGTTGCAGAACGCAGGTGCCATCTGGCGGTGCTCGGTACCGGCTGCTACTAGTAGCAGCGAAACTCCTGGTACGAGCCATGCGCCGAGATGCCCAAGACAGAAGGCGCTACGGAGCACTTGTGCGAAGCACAGATCATGACACATCTCGGCGGGAAAGTGCACTATGCCCTTTGTGGCGTCTTCAGCGGCGCTTGCAGCTGTGAGCAACACATCAGACGGGGGTTTTGCCTCTACCGTTCGAGATGTAACCGATGATCTGTACCTACCTAAGGCATGTATCAGACGCCAGCAAATTTTACATACCTTACATATTAGATACCCGATGTTGCAGAACGGGCATTCATTGCCCAAAACGAGGCTCAACATGATGATGAAGCTCATCTCATGTCCGTCCTGATACGGCGAGAGCGTTCGCGCATGTGAAGCGCCCTGACCGCCGGCCGTCGAAACCAGCGACCTGAGTCATGCAACTCGTTCCACGGACGCGGGATGCCATGGGCCGCGCATGTACGCTGTACCGGCCACTCCGTTTGCGCTTAGCGTCAGGCACGAGTATCGTGTACACGTAAGAGTACATACGTCTTGACGCAGGACATTACCTCGCCCTGCTACCTTCATGCTCCGTTCCGTATGTGACGATGGCCTCCCTCGCCATCCAGCCGCAGCCGTTTGGCGACATTCAGGCGCCTCGATAGCGCCTCTAGCTGAGCATTACTCACCCGGAACTCGGAATTCTCCTGATACGAGTTGCCTAGCGCAAGGCACAAGCGCGGTCAGGCCATCCCGAAGAGCCTCACGGGAGCCTCCTCGCACCTCCCACGAGCAAACGAACGACTCGAGGACACTTCACAGCGGATGATTCGGCACCCCGCTCCCCAGGCTCTATGATGACGATAGACCAAAGTCATATCAAAGTGGTCGGTATGAATGCTTCGTATTCAGCGTTGCGTGTCCATGCCGCTTCGACGACACTCTCGACACCATTTCCCTCTCACGTCGGCCACCCGACGGCTAATCGGCGCTCTCTGCGGCAAGGGGGGGCTTGCGGAGAGAGACACTTGGGGGGGGGGGGACCTTTTGACTGGCTCCTCCCCTCTAGGCGCATCCTTCATCACGGCCTCCACACGCCGTCCGAGATGGTGCGGAGACTGGCGAGGAATAAGGGTTCTGGGGTTTGGATTGCATTATGTACGAGAAACCTCGGGAAGAGCAGTGGTTGGTGATGAGGTGCGGAATCGCGTGGGGTGATTACTTGAGATCTTTGTTGTCGGCTATCAGAACTACCAAAGTACGGTTAACCGGCGATGATGGTGCCGGACATCAGGAGAAGATGGATCGAAGAATCAGGCAAGGAGAAACAGTCGTTGCTCGACCATGGACAGGTGTAACACTGTAGGGCAGAGAGCTGACTACTACAAGTGTGCAGAAATCGAACGATGCCGTTTAGCTCGCGGCTGCTACTGATAAGCGTCGACGGAGATGAGCACCTCCCACGTGTAAGTGGATATGGCAATCACTTAGCTGGTCCATGGACTGGGGAAATGAGAAAGGGGCTTCATCATGGGCGCGAGAGCGTCGTATTGGCTCGCAGGGTAGTAGTAGATGGTGTCGTGAGCCATTATCTACCCGGTCCATGTGTCAGCTCTTTCGACGTGCATCCTCGAGCTCGTCACCACGGTCCGGCTTGAACTTCTGCAGGCATCAGAGTCAGCTCATCCTCCTCAATCGCATCAGCCGGCATTTCACCAGTGTCTTGAGCTTGGCATCCGTCCTCACCCTCATCACGCTTCAAGCTCTGGACCGACATTGTGAAACCAAAGGCCTGATACATTGGCAGCCTCATCTCTCGTTCTCGACTTCATGAGGACTCATATGGAAATCACAGAAAGCAGGCAGGTAGTCGAGGCAGGCCTTGCCGGAGAGCGTCTTAACACAAAGCGTCGTGCCACTCGCCAGTCACAGCAGGCATCCATCTTAAATATTGCTTTAACTGTTAGGCCCAACCTCAAGGGATGACCCGTTGATGTGACGACGATCTGATAAATCATGGCCACTGAGCTCTAAGCCTCAGGAACTGGTTTCTTGCTCGTCAGCTTTTGGCCAGCTACCTACCTACGTCTTCCACCTTTCAAAGCAGCCTTCTCGCTTCTTGACGAAGATACATTCATGAATCAAACCATCCCCGTTCGGTTGAAGCCACGGGCTTTCCAAGTCTAGACCAGCGATTACTGTCACGTCACGGCAATACTAATCTCAAGTCATTGAACCCTAATGAAAAGTTACAACTTGCAAAGTTGAACCTACTCCTTAAGCTAGGGTAAACACCTTTCCTTTGCCGACTGGCAAAGAACTTTGCCGAGGACGGGCTGCGATGTTAACCTGATCCCGAGCACTCGTCGCATACAAGCGCCTGCCCTACCCCCTTGACCGAGGCGTTCCAGATGATGCGACTTCTCTCAGGCGAACTGCCATCGAGTCTTGATTTGCCTTCATTGTCTTCAGGCGAACCCATTTGCTTCATACGGGACGATTCTGCCGACGCGCAATGCTTCGCAAAACGCCACTCGCCCTAGGAGCCAATACCTTCTCAGCCTCGCAACCGGCCCTTCAATCCGTCTTTATCGCAGTTTGCCTGGCAGGCAACTTTACTCCTCGAGATTGATCGGCAGGCCGCCACCGATAGAGCGGCAATCTGCGATACCCTTCGTGTGGTATGTGTGTTTATGAACTGAGAGAGCAGAGAAACTCCGTTGCAATGCGTCCAACATGATGGACACCTTGTCAGCCGCCGTTTAGCGCCTCACCAGGTCACCCTCTGGTCTTGTCAGATGAACATAATCGCCATATCTCTTCAAAGGAAGCTTGGACTAGCAGGGAAAGAAAAGATCAATTCTCTCCAAGACATGCTTTCTAACGATTCACATAGTTTAGCCTCGGGATAGATACCATCTTTAGCTGCTTCTGCTGACCGTGCTTCGAGTGTGCCAAATACGCCTCCTCTCACTCATATTGTCCAATGCCGTTATCTTTATCGAATATTCTGAATATATTCTTGGAAAAATTCCTGGGTATCTCTATCTAGGGAGTTGGTGTCCTTCATCACACATACATACCCGTTTGGCGTATGTACACCAAACCAGCTTCGGCCTCTTTATTGTTGAAATAAGCCTTACCAACCTCGTCATGATGCGCCTCATGAACTGCGTCGTCCATAAGGCTCATAGGGAAACACCACAGCAATGCCAGCAGCAAGAATGAACAGACTAGCGCAGATATACAGAGGCGCTGACGTTTGTGTGTTTGCAAAAGTTGCCACAATAGCCGACACGATCCCCATGATTCGGTTGAAAGCCACGGCGACGCCGTTGCCAGTGCCACGATGGGCGCTGGGCAGCACCTCCGGGGTATAGGCGTAGAGGGTACCGTAGTAAATGTTGAGGAAGCACGCGATCAAACAGGTAAAGGCCGTGTCCTGGGCTGCCGTCTCGACTGCCGTGTAAGCAAAGAAGAAGACCATCGTGATCAGAGCGCCGATGGCCATGGTGTATTTGCGGCCAAGCAGCTTCGTGTTGCACATGTATCCTGCAATGATGGGGCCGGGAATACCGCAGATGTTGGTAAGACAGTAGTTGCGCCAAGTTTCAAAGGTGGTGCGGTTGAAGACTCTTCCGTGGTTCTCAAGGTACGTGCTGCGAGAATTGTCAGCAAAGGATCATGGGAATTGAAAGGCTTGGAATTGCATACGGAAGAAAGACGTAGAAGAGCGGGTAGATGAGGCCGATCAAAGCCCACGACAGCCAGACCAGGATTGTGGAAATGGACATCTTCTTGTTGATAAAGAGCCCACGGAAGTGAATGCGGGTTTCGGATAGAGAGAAACGGCTCTTGCTATGGGCCGACTGAATCTGTCCGCAGGCCTCGAGCTTCTCCAGAGTCAGCGAGCATGGGCGGTTGTACTTGGTGGCCAGGAACTGGAACGTTTCCACCACCTTGGCATCCTCACCCAGACCCAAAAGGTACTTGGGTGTCTCGCGCAGCCTGACGACTGTGATACGGAGGACTGACATGACGAAGACCAGGGCGCCGCCGGTAAAGAGCATATATCTCCAGCCCCAGTTGTTGGCCTTGGTGCAGGTCTCGACGTCGGTGCAGTTCCACTTCGCGGGAACCATGAAGCCCCAAGCAATGAAGCCGGTGACTGCCTGTCCGAGACCCCACCAAGCCGCCAAGAAGGTCAGCAACCACTGCTTGTTGCTCGGAAGATACTCGAGAAAGACAGTCGTGTCCAAGATGAGGTTGCCGCCACCGCCAAAGCCAAGGAGGGCGATGAAGAATGCAAGGGCCGGCCAGTTGGGCATAGCACCAGCTAAAACGCAGCTGGCAGAGCAGATGAAGAGGGTTATGTTGAAAGCCCACTTGCGTCCAATGACATCGGCGCTGAAGCCCCAGAAGAGGGCGCCTGTCAGCATACCGACGTATACGGCAATGGTGAGTGCGTTGGAGTAGCCTTTCTTGCCAAACTCGAGGTAGGCCGCGGGGGCGACGATGGATTGGAAGAGGAGAATCAACGAGTCCACAGCATAGCTATATGAAACGTGAGTTAGTACTTAGAAGTATATCGTCGCAAGGAGCAATGTTGTATAAATGGAGAGGAGCGGAGGCAACAGAAGAGCAGTGCGACTGAGACTCAGGGGAAAGGACACACTGACCCAAATCCATTGAGGAAGAACAGCTTCCAGTGGTAGCCAGTCCAACCAATTTCATCAATCGCCTTCGATTCAATGTCAGCTCTGAAGTAGTTTGGAGAGGGACTTGGAGCTAGAGAGTCGGACTACGGAGTAGCGTTCTCGTCGTTCGCCGTCACTTGGCTCAGGCCGTAGCAGAGCCTCCAATGTCACTCACGTTGTTGACAAGATGCATCTTCATATTCAAGGCGGGGTCGAGGTCTTGCAGGGAGAGGATATCCTCGCCGCTGCGCAGCGACGATCCGTCCGCGTTTCTGAGCTCGCCCAACATCGGATCGATGTTGCCGGCCTCTATTTTCTTCTCCATCGAGCTGGCGTCAACGCCAGACTTGTCCGGACTTGCAGCAGTCGCCATGGCTGGGGATGATGGCTTGACGCAACTGAGAACTCTCGTATGGCCACCAGAAGCGAAGACACAGCAAAGCTGGACCCACGAAAAGCAAACAAGAGCTTCGTCCTGCTCTTCCTTCCAAACTGCTGGATATTCCAATCGAGTTGAAGCTGTGTAGCAGAGCCCGTGGCAAGGGATTGGACGGAGTGTCACACTCGAGTTCAAATGAACTCGCTTTCGGCTTGTTTCAACCGAGATGGATCTAGGAATGCCGAGGAGGTGAGGTATTGTAGGTGATTGTGGATTGCGGTGTCTGAGCACAGCCGAGGCTGTGGAAGAGGATTCGATCAGGCCGGCAGAGGAGACAAAGGAAGAGGGAGCAGCAGCAAGAGGAAACCAGCTGCGACTCGTGGAGAAACGACAACAGGAGCAGGAGGGGGGCTGGCCTGCCAAGAACAGTAGGATCAACCCAGACAATGGCGGGAATGGAGAATGAGACGATGAAAAAGTGCGGGAGAGCGTGTGTTAAATGCCCACGCGGACAACTAGAACCACGACACGACGTAACCATCAAAGGCACACGACCAAGGCTCAGGGACCATGCATTGCAGGGACCCTTTGTGGTAAAAGGCCACGCGAAGATCCCATCTCCGAGCTGGGCATCTTGCATGTGTTGCTTGTGCCATGCTTGTGATTGAGAGGCCATCCTCCCCTCTAGTGCGCAGTAGCCTTCCGCAACGACGGTTCTATCGCCGCCCCCGGCCAATCAGCACGGCCGGGTCCGACGTAGACGGGGTCGAGTGGAGGGACAGCCAGTCCGGGACTCTGGAGGTTGGGGGATTTTGGGCCTTTGCGCGCAGCGGAAGCAGGCTGCGAATCTGTCGTGAGACGCAGTGTGGGGGCCCCGGTCGGTAGCGTCGAGCTGGCCCGGGCAGTCAAGCGTCTCCCCGTGCTCCCAACGACCGGCGCTGATAGGTGCGCTGGTGAGCGTTCGACAAGGCCTTTGGCTGGTCGGGGCAAGGCGCGGTGGAGTGCATTGGCTCGGCCAGCCCCAGCGGCACGAACTGCTGGGCGATGCGGCGCATGCGCGGGCACCGTGGCATCGCGGGGACGATTCGTTGGCTGCTTCAATGGGCGTCTGGCGAGGCTTGCGAGAGAAGTTTGTCGAGCGACGTGCCGGAGTGATCTCACGTTGGTGGCGGAGGGTCGAGGTCGACGGTCAGGTTAGAGTCAGGCCGTCGAAAAGGTTTTCTTCTCTTTCCCTCCATCGTTCGATTGCACTCTTTCCCTACCTAGTTTGTCTCCTTCCTGTCTTGTTCCTGCTTCTTTCCTCGTTTCCCGATTCACCCGCATCGCGAGCGGCAGGCGCCATCGTCTCGACTATCGTGCCAAGTACCTACCTACTCACGGCAAGAGCCGCAAAGGGAACCATGCGCAGAGCGCTCCATCCTTGATGTACTTGAAACTCCTTATGATTCTGTTCATACGAGATCTCCGAGACAAACACCTTTTCAGAGTGTGATTTATTTGCTCGGGGGCATGCCATATTCGCCTATCCTCTGGCTGCAGCCGCAACGTGATTGGCTGGCTTGTAAACCGAAAGCTCAGCGACAGCACGGACCCATGAATCTTGGCCATGTCCCTATCCGAAGGCAGATGGAGGCCGCATCGTTGCAACTGCAGAGAACAGGCGCCAAGGTGACAAAGGTACGACAGACTGCATACGATCTTCCTTCAATCTTCCTCCCAACAGCCAGTTTGAGTGCTCAGCCCACCGAAAGCCTGCCTCGTCTCAGCAGGCGCCCAATCATGAACCTCACACTGGGAGACGCCACAGCCCGGTGTCGAGCATTCCAAAGGGTGGCTTGTCAGGAGATGTCGTCATTCGCAATTCAATCAAGCCTCGTCTTGTGTTCTTGGCCCTCAGCCCTCGTGTCAAACCCAACATCTTGGCACATCAGCGAGTCTCATCACTAACACTTATCACTCCAGACCCCGATGAGTGCGTCGGACAACATGGAGCCAGGACAACATGGAGCCACCAACGTCTTGTATGCAGCACCACGCGCTCATATCGGGTCTTGAGCCGTCCTTTAGCAGGGACTTATCTGGCGTTATTTCGTCAAACTCATCTATGACCATGGCGGATCGAGTCTGTATTAGTACACCTCAGGCTCTTCCGGAGGTGAAGAGCGTGTCGAATATGACAGAGAGACTAGCGAGTGCATCTCCCGCACCCACTTGCAGTCAACAATCGTTTTCATTGGTCCAGGGCCTGCCCAAATGCCTTTCTTCCGGCCAACCAAGAGGCCTGTTTGTGACCTTCTTGGCGTGCGTCATCAGGAACAGACTAAAGCGTGTTCCCGAACTAGCAGAAGGGCCTCGATCTGTAGACTCGCATTTCAGCCTTTTTCCCCAGCGTCTGAACGGCGCCAGATGGGATCATGATTCTCAGCTTCCTTGTTGTCCTTTTTCCCAACAATTTTCTGTCCACAGTCGATCGGCTAGGGTCGGCCTCACCGCCTTTAGCGCAATCTGGAGAGCTGTTGGTCCAACTCGCATGGTCATAATTATCATGTGATTCTGCCGCCAGTCAAAGGCGGAGAGAGAGAAAAGTCTCTCTTCCTCGGTAACTTGTACAAGGCACAGGGCTCAACTTGGTCGATTGGATGCTTCATGTGTAACGTCCACGATGAACCTACCCTATGAAGATGTATCACTTGAACGACCAGTTGAACCATGATTATTCCATACAAGCCTTTTACTATCCTTCTATGGCACAGTTCGTTCCTGGCTTTTCTCAATTGCGCCCCTCTCCTTTATTTCCTTGCAATATTCTAAACCAGTCTACTTGTTCCGCCTTGATGATACTGCTTTCCTTGCCTATTTAGACGTGACACGTAATTGCCGATTGCCTCTCGGTGTTGAATGCCTCGCGATGTTGCTCGCTTTTTGAAATGTAACTGTTCGCCACTTCTTGTGCTGGCAATACCTGATGTATATGGCTGACTAAGACACAAATCTATCAACATGAGATTTTCGGGCATCAGATTGCATCAGCATCGCCACTCCTGGCAGAGCTTGCGTCTCATTCAAATTCATCTCCATCCTAACGATACATCTTCTGGCCATGATATCGCGAGCGTCGTCGTACTTTTGCAAGCAATGTCATCACAATGCAGCTCGCTTGGGCCCGCTAGGGACACGCCGATATTCTTCACAGCCGAATCACCCGACGAGGGAAGGCGATGAATCGAACAAAGGCAGAGATGGTAAATCTCAGCCTCCCGATGAAGATGATCTTCAGACGTCTGAGCCCGGGGCAATGACGCGAAGACTACAGGAGGCTACCGAGGAAGCCATGTTCAGCGGCGGCTCCTCCGGGCGACGTGCCGTGGAGGATGCTGGATTCTCCGACGAGCTGAAGGAGAAACTCCTGAGCAAGATCGCGGATGCAAACTTTCGGCACGAGTACTCTAGTGCCTTTACAGAGAAGGACCTCACTTCTGCGGCTGGCGAAGGCACCAGACATATCGCCACTTCAACACCATGGACCGGAGAGGAAGATACGGCGGATGCAGTGCTGAGGATGCTGGACGACGCCAATAAGCCCCTGAAGCCGGACCTCAGGGGCAAGTTCCAGCCGCCTGTCGTCGACCCCCGGGTGAGGCGGGCTCCGGCAATTCCTCCGCGGCAAAGGGCGCTGAAGGCTCGAGATCGAGCCTCTTTCTACGCTGGCATGGGCATGAAGGAAGATAAAGGCTTGAGCGATAAAGAACGAGAAGAGATGAAGAGCCTGTTTCGTTCAAGGTTCGAACCAGTCGCGCGAGTGATGCCGGCGACGCCGTCGGGACTTGCAGCGCTCGCCAATGATCACATCGAAAATGCCATTGCGAGGGGCCAGTTCAAGAATATCGCGCGAGGGAAAGGGGTAGAGCTTGACCTGAACCGGAGTAATCCGTACGTCGATACTACCGAGTATTTGATGAACAGGATCATTCAGCGTCAAGACATTGTGCCGCCCTGGATCGAGAAGCAGCAGGAGCTGTCCAAGGCGGCGGACGCCCTTCGTTCGAGGTTGAGGGCCGATTGGAAGCGTCACGCCGCGAGGATGATTGCCGCCAAGGGGGGTTCGCTGGAGGAGCAGATGGCCAGAGCTGACCAGTATGCCGCGGCGGAGAGGGTACACAATCCTCGACAAGTGGCCGGGAAAGCCATTGACGCCGTGGAGCAAGATGCCGGGCAGCCCAGTGAGCAAGATCTCGGGCCCCTGCCGAGGCCATTCCGTGATCCAGACTGGGAGAAGGCGGAACATGCATATTTGACGCTGTCGATAGAACAGCTGAACGCCCTCACAAGGAGCTACAACCTCATGGCTCCGGAGCTGGCCAAGAAGCCTTACTATAACCTCCAGCGAGAGCTCGATGCCTGTTTTGCGGATGTGGCTCCCCTGGTTTCCAGGGAGATCAAGGACAGGGCTACGGGGCCGCGCGCTACGTCGAGGCTTTCGTCGAAGCCGTCTCCGTTTACGGGAGAGGGGATCATGGGTAGCTTGGGTGGTAAAGACAGTGTCAAGATTCATGATTCGCGGGCACAGCCGTATGGGTTCAAGGAGTGGTGGAAGGATGTGTGGAAGAAGTAGATAGGGTATGGGGCATGGCTTGTGCCTGTCGGTCCTGGTTGAGATGTTCTCGGGTTCATGGACAGCATTAGATCACGGGTCTCGTCTTTGGCAATTGTAATCCGGGGAAGGTGACCTGAAGTGGTGTCATACAGTCGTAACATCTGGAAGTGTAGCAAGTAATTTACATACCTAACATACATACAATGAGCATTGCTGTATGATTCCTTTTTCTTGGTGATTAAGCAAAGCCCCCACACTAAAACGCTCGAGAACAGCCAACCGGGTGGATGCGGAACGAGGAATCACCATCTTTCATTGGCTCAGCGGACTTGATTTCGTGGCATTCCGCTGCTTTTCTCTCGATTCGAGACCATCTCAGCTCCCTCCATACATATTCTTGAGGTATCAAGAGGTACATAACATAGCAAAGGCCGGTCTTTGGTGTACTCGACAGCCATACAAGCAATGCATTCTTCATCCGACAAACCATTCTGGGGCGAGGCCACGTCTTATCTAAAGTACGTATGTCTTAGAGCTTTCTGCCCAATCTTGAGGTGTCTATCGCTTACAACGTCTACCGTAGCTTTTGTGAAGAGGTAGTCCTTCTTGATGCCCCCTCTCACCCATGCGGCTGGATGGCCAAATGCGTTAACAAGTTATTGTGACATGTTAGGACTACGTCGTCACACGATATGTCGCCGAGTTCATCAATACTCTCAGCAGCTTAGCTTTCGGTTCGTGGACGTTCTGATGATTGATACCGGACCACCCCTGCTGTCTTTGATCCCAACATTCACTACTAACCTGTTGTACTTGTTCTGGTAGTTATTTACGGGATATATGGCCTGTCCAGACCCGGCCGTCACGGCCAGACTCGCGCTCGTCTGCTCTCTTACAGTGGACTGATTGGCGTAGGCATCTGCTCCGCCAGTTACCACATGACCCTGAAATATCACACCCAGATGTGTACGTCCTCCTACCCCCCTTGACCATTGGCAGTCGTAGTTGCTCAATTCTCACCTCGTAACCCTCCTAGCGGATGAATTGTCCATGCATCTCCTGACGACGCCAATGGTGTACCGCCTCTTGACCTTCAAGAGCAGCCCGCAGCGCACCCAAACCGTGGCCCTGCTCCTCAGCGTCCTCTTCACGGCGGTCATGGTCACGCACATGGTCATGGACGAGTTCCTCCTTCATGCCACGACGTTTGGTCTCGCCGTTTACATCATCGCGACGCGAACGCTGAAGCTCATCGCTCAACAAGTGCCGGATGAGCGTATCAGGAAGAACCTTCGAAACATTGCGCTCTTTGGCTGCTGTACGTTCTACCCCACCTTAGTTGCTTGAGGACCGGAGCCTGAAACTTACAATGTGTGTTGCAGTTAATTTCGCCTTTGGCTACTTTGTGTGGCTGTTGGATGGCCTGCTATGTTCGGGACTGACTTCGCTGAAGCATTCGGCTGGCCTTCCTCTGGCTTTTCTCCTGGAGCTACATGGATGGTATGAATCCCCGTGCAATTACTTGGTTCTTATCATCCTTCCTGTCTAACGAAGCTCGAGCAGGTGGCACATCTTTACTTGTATTGGGGGTTACGTCGGCGTGGCCCTCGTCGACGCGATAACGTCGGGCGAGGTCCGTGAGGACCCGGTTCCTCATCTTGCCTGGCCCATACCGTCCGCGGCGAGATTCCTCGGAGCGGCAAACGCATCACCGAAGGAGGAATGAGTTTGCTCATCGGACGCAAGATGGAACGCAACATCTTTTGGAAAGACATGATAGATGGGCACCTCGGTTGGATGGCCATTCAGGCACAGGCTTCATCTTGGATACAAAGATAATACTTAGACCACAGTTGGCTCGAATTAACACATGATAAATTGTTGCTTTTTGAAGAGGCTTGAATTTACACATGATAAAATGTTGCTTTTTGAAGAGGCTATGAGCAATACCAGCAGTGCTTTCGACACAAACGACATAGGCAGGGGATATTCGGGGTTCTGTGTGTCTCTTGCTCTTCAGCTGGATGTCTGCTATCTGCTGTGTCTAAAAGGACGCCACAGGCGACCCTACCTGGCCTCTGCGCTTGAGCTGATGCTATAACGCGACAGCAAAATACCACCGAAGCTAATCCTCAGGATCACTCCCAGGCAAAGGGGAGATCTGGTGGCGTACATTAAACTTCAGGGCAGCTCTCAGCCATGGCAGTTGATTGACAAATGTATTGCGCTGGAAAAATGACTTGGCAGAATGTAAACTCGCAGACTCTCAGCCTTTGTCACTATTTCAATCTGAAAACAATCAATCCTACTTGTAAAACAAGAAAGTTCCTCGATCCATCGACACGACGACTACTCTCACCGTTCCACAAAGAAAGTCGTTCTCTATATAAGCATCTGACATGGACTTATCAACTGCGGAGACGACCAAGACAAAGAAGATGGGAGAACTCACCACCTCGAGCAATCTCACGCAGCTCGAAAGAATCGGCCAAGGGCGCTGCGGAACCGTCTGGGCAGTCCGATGCTCGACTTGTCACGACCACACCCATCTGGCCATGAAGCGCGAGGACGGCAGCACCGGACGGTCGATATCGCACGAATATCGAGTCCATCAGAAAGTCAGGAGAGCTTTCCTCCGATCAAGCTTCACGACGTTTGCCATCCCTCGATCCGTTGGATTTCTCGATGCCGAGGACGACGCAGCTTGGTCTCTCATTCTGCCACGCCTTCCTCCCGACTACGCGGCTTGCAATGCCATCATCAGCGAAAAGATATTGCCCGTCAAGTCATCCGCCCGGAGACTCCTTGTGCAAAAGTTCCGGCCTGATGTCGATACGGACGAGATTATGGGGAGCCGGAGCAACCAGCACTGCCTCATTCGACCGTATCTCGGCCGCCGGAGGTACCACCAGAGCGAGATGGAGGCAAGCACGGGAGAGGCATCAAGACGACGCTTGCGAGCGCTCAGCTTGCGCAATTACCCGTTGCATATGGATCAGATGGAGCAGCTTGGCATCGATCCGAGCGGCTATGCGGTGGCCATGGCGGATGCTTTGGCGTTCCTTCATTGGGTTGCTCGTGTTGATGGCAATGACGTGGAGTTTGTGCTCGGTCAACCTCGCTGCCAAGCAGGTGTGTCATCGTCTTCGACTCGGGCTCAGGGTATATGCTCTGATACTAATACGGCGATTCTTGGTCCCCATGTGGTGTGGATTCTGGACTTTGACCTATGCCGAGACATGTCTCTCGACGAGGCAGGGGTTGATCAGGCTCATAACGCTTACTGGGGCAATGACCCTTATTTCCCTCGGCCTGGGAGCAGCAATCTGGCGGATCAGAGGGTTTGGAGCATATTCCAGGACCGATACATGGAGGCCAGTGCCGCAGCGTTGCACAAGGAGCCGGACTGCGTCAAGAGACTTCCCGGCCTGTTCATTGAGCGGCTCATGCGAGCAAAGGGTGGTTTCAAGTAGTTGGTTGTGCATCTTTGAGCGAATATCAACTTGGAGAGAATGAAAAAGCGTCTCAATAAAAGCCGTCTGAACAACTTGTGAAAAGCATCTTAGATGGATTCTGTATATGGTCAAAGGAAGATCGAGATCTGGGGTAGGGACGCACCGTTCATGTTGCATTGCAGCGGCAAAAGATGGTCGTGTTTCCAGGTCTTTCCACGTCATACTCGATAAATGGTTCACTTACCTTTGGCGGCCTAACCCTTGGCTCGTGCCTTGATTGTGGCTGGGCCTGAAGCGAGAATACCTTACATGAGGCTTGAATGTGCTGTGAAAGCGTGCACATGGCGGTGGTTTGTGTGTGTGCAGAACGTTGACAAGGCCCTCTTGGCTCCCGGAAGGAATGAGGAGGGTCTCTTCACAGCATTCTTAATTCCCATAAAGGACTTTATATATAACCGCTTATTAATGGAAATACCTGCTAGTAGCTGCAGTTCCTAGAAGAGCATATATAACTGATATATTAGTATATAGCACCTATACAAAGTAGGAAGCGCTGTACTATTAATATAGATATATATAGAAAGTAGGCGAACGAAAGTCGTAACTATAGAGCTCACTATCTCTAAGGTAGTAGCAATTCATTTAGATACTTCTGATACTTTATGATATACTGGCAGAACTTTATATTCGTAACGCAGCACTTCGTGAATCATGACACGCACGAAGCATCCATGGTATGACTCACGAATTCTAAAAGCCATCGCTGTAGCAAGCGAGATTCAATGTAATACATCTCCATGCCCCACGTCGTTTATCGTCCTCATAGATATATAGTAGATCAAAGGTCCACCCAGTTCCGCCAGGCCTTCTGTCCCAAGCCGATATTTGCGCGCCCATCACAGGCACTGTTTTACAATAGGTACACTTCCGCTCGTCTCCTAACCCTGGTATTTTATACGCCTTGTTTTATTTCCAAATTCCGATCCCTAAACCACTTGCAAACCCCCCAGACCCCAGCATCATCATCTCAAGCCCACGACTCCAGGTTCTCAACAACGCAGCCGGGCTGGCCAGCTTGCCTGCGGACCAGCTTGCCAATAGTGTAGACACGCTCATCAGCACTGCGCAGAGCCGAAACAACAGCCTCCACCTGGCTGGCCTCGACGGCCACCACCATGCCGATACCAGCATTGAAGGTCCGGCACATCTCGGCGGGGGCCACGTTGCCCGCCGCCTTGAGCCACTGGAAGACGGGAGGCATCTCCCAGGTGCCGTAAGCAATCTCTGCCGCCAGCGAGTCGGGGAGCATGCGGGGCACGTTCTCGAGCAGCCCGCCTCCCGTGATGTGTGCGAGACCCTTGATGTTGCCGAGGACCGGCAGCAGGCTCTTGACGTAGATCTTGGTGGGCGTCAGGAGGGACTCGCCCACGGTCTTGGAAGCATCCCAGGGCGCGGGCGATGAGTAGTCCAAGCCGGCAGCCTGCACGATCCTGCGGACAAGGGAGAAGCCGTTGGAGTGGACGCCGTTGGATCCGAGACCCAGGAGAACATCGCCCTCGGCCATGGCATCCTTCCGGGGAAGCATGCCGTCGCTGGTGACGGCGCCGACGGCGCAGCCGGCAGCGTCGTAGTCCTCGTCCTTGTACATGCCGGGCATCTCGGCCGTCTCGCCGCCGACGAGGGCACAGCCGGCCTGGATACAGCCGGCAGCGACGCCCTCCACAAAGTCTGCGGCAGCAGCAAGATCCAGCTTGCTGCAGCCGTAGTAGTCGAGGAACATGAGAGGAGTGGCGCCCTGAACGACGAGGTCGTTGACGTTCATGGCCACGAGATCGATGCCCACGGTGTCGTGCTTCTTCATCGCCTGCGCAATCATCAGCTTGGTGCCGACGCCGTCAATGGCGCCGACCAGGATGGGCGCGTTCGGATATCCGCACTGCGAGAGATCGACCTCGCCGCCGAAGCCGCCAATCTCGGCGCTGGCACCGGCTCTCTTTGTGCTGGCGACGGCCTTCTTGATCTTCTCCACAAAGTCGTTGCCGGCCTGGATGTCGACACCGGCTTGGGCATAGGTCATGGAAACCTTGCCAGCGTCTCTGAAAGCGCGGTGGGCGATATCTTTGCGGTAGAACTTGCCCTCGAAGTCGATGACGTTGGAAGCGAGAGCGGCGTATGAGGCATCAACAGCAGCCCTCAGCGACTCGCCAACAGAGTTGATGGCGATGACGCGGCCACCAGATGTCTTGAGCTGACCTTCTTCGAGCTTTGTGCCGGCGTGGAAGATGGTGCTTCCCGCGGGAGGTGTCTGAACAGTCATGGGAGTGCCCTTGGCATAGGAACCGGGATAGCCGCCGGCAGCAAGGACGACTGTAGCACTGAACTTCTTCTCGACGGACAGATGGCAGTTGTCAAGATAGCCGCCCGTGCAGGCCAGCATGATCTCGGCCAAGTCGGTGTCGGCGGAGAGCAGGGGGAGAACCGTCTGGGTTTCGGGGTCGCCGAATCGCACGTTGTACTCGAGGACCTTGGGGCCGTTGGGGGTGATCATGAGGCCGGTGAACAAGACGCCGCGGAAAGGCTGCTTCTCCTTTCGCATGCCAGAGATGGTAGGCTCCAGGATGTCTCTGTCAATCTGCTGGACGAGCTCGGGGGTCGTAATGTTCGTAGGGGCATAGCAGCCCATGCCGCCCGTGTTGGGGCCCTGATCGCCGTCGAATATCCGCTTGTGGTCCTGGGCCAGGGGAAGAGATCGGATGGAGTAGCCGTCGCAGAAGGTGAGGACGCTGAGCTCGTCGCCCTGGAGGAACTCCTCAATGACGACCTCGTCTCCGGCGTCGCCAAAGGCCTTGTCCACCATGATCTCCTTGAGCGCATCCCTGGCCTCCTGCTTGGTCTGCGGGATGATGACGCCCTTGCCGGCAGCCAGACCAGTAGCCTTGATGACGACATCGTGGTTGACGCTGTCAACGTACGCAACCGCCTTGTTGTAGTCGGAAAAGTTCTCGTAGGCGGCCGTGGGGATGTTGTACTTCTTCATGAAGTCCTTGGAGTACGTCTTGCTGCCTTCCAGGCGAGCAGCCTCCTTGGAAGGACCGAAGCAAGGGATGCCGGCCTTTCGAAAGAAGCCCTCGACACCGTCAACGAGAGGCGCCTCGGGTCCGGGCACAGCCAGGTTGACGCCGTTGGACTGCGCAAACTGGACGAGGGCAGGGAAGTCGTCGGCCGAGACGGAGGAGACGTTGGTGACCTTGGGGCATGTCGCAGTGCCGCCGTTTCCAGGGACCGCGAAGATGGCCTCGACGCGAGGAGACTGGCTCAGCTTCCAGGCCAGGGCGTGCTCGCGGCCACCGTTGCCGATGAGGAGGATTCGAAGGTCGGCCATTGTTGGGATGGATGTGACGGGCTGTTGTTGCAGATCCAGTCTCTCTCTTTGGGGCGAGAGATGAGAGCAATTGGTCCGTCCAGCACCTGGAGAGGCCAATGCCAGAAAGTCACTCGAAGGAAGAGATTTCAAGCTGCTCGTCGACTCTTTTTTTCCCTCTAAGAGTATGATCCCTGCCTATCAGAAACCACCAATAGGGCCGTCGATCATGTTTGAGCAGCTCAGTTTTTCTCTCGACTTTTTGGTGGGGTGAAGGCGGGGCAGTGGGAGTGGGAGAAGCGATAGCGCACGATAACGGGTTGTCGGCGCTCATTCGTACCTGTACGAGGCTGTATCCACTCTTGCGCGTGTCGCCCCGGGCTGGTTCTTGCAGTGCAACGGTATCGGTACTTTTTCGAGACCCTGTTGGCCGCTTATCAGTCAGATTTTTTTTTCCCATCGCGGGGTCCAACACCGAAACTGCCCCTCTGTGGCCGATCGGAGCGAGCGAGTCACTACTTAACCTAACCACTACCGGAGCGAGTGCAATTGATAGACGGAGCTGCTGCATCTCGAGCTTCATGCCGGCAGCTGCTCTTTGAAGTCTTTCTCCCTTCTTTCTCTGTCGCTCTGCTTCTCATCAGTTCATTTCGATCATGCCTAGCATTATAGTCAAGGCTAATATATGGTGTTCAGCGAAGGCGGCTTGATGATCAAATACAACGAGAGCATCTACTTCGGCATGGTGCTCTACAAGCAGGGCGTTGCGGGAAGCATTGCATTTGCTCGGTCAAACGCAAAGGCCTGCGTCATCACCAGGAGGAGTTTGTTGAGCAGCCTGCGTGAAAGGAATGGGAGGCTGGCACATTTGACCATCAGCCCCGGCGTTGACGAGAACATCTTCACAGCCAAGGAGCGCCGGTTGGGCGAGGTCATTAGCAACATGATTGCCGGCAAGCTTCACACCGGCCGCAGCCGCAATGAGACGGTCGTCCGGGACATGCGCATGTGGCTCCGCGACAACCTCCGTCAGATGAAGCAGCACCTGATCAACTTGCTCAACGTCATCACAGCCCGTGCTGAACAGGAGATTGACTACGTCATGCCCGAATACACACACCTTCAGCGAGCACAGCCTAATCGTTAGAGCCATTGGATGCTCGCATACGGATCTATCTTTGCAAACGATCTGGAGAGGTCGAAGGAGGTGATGAAGCGCGTCAACAGGAATTCCCTGGGCTGCGATGTCTCGCCGGGGCCTCGTCGACGCTCGTCTTGTCCACAAGCTCCTCGGCGTTGTCCTCCTCAAAGGGGCTGTCAATGGCTTGAAATGTCCAAACGACAGCTCGCTCATGCCCGTCTCCTCTGACTTTACCACGCAGCGGCCAGAGATGTGGTGCGTCTCTCGGAAGGCAACGCCCTTGCAGACCAGGTAGTTGGCAACGTCCGTAGTCAGCACAAAGGGGTCCAGCGCGGCCTTGCTCTTGGTGTCGTCCACAGGTCGTCCGGGTCCTTCTTCTGCGGCATCAGAGAGCTTCCGGTGAAGTAACCATTCGAATGACAGACAAAGCCGAATCCAGCCGTCTGAGTATTTCTTCGGGTCCTCGGCCCGGCGGGAGATGTGCTGCATGAACATGACACCCCACTGCAGCGTTTCCGAGACAAGGTCTCGGTCAGAGAAGCCAGCCGTTGAATTCCAAGATCAGGGTGTCAAAGGCGAGATCCTGAGTACATGTAATCATGTCGCGGCCGACTCCGAACGGGTTACGGCCAAGGGCGGCTCGAGCAAGTCTTCGTTGCTGGAGCAGTTGCCAGCCATACAGGCAGCGTTTGCGGACACGCTTGAGGTCAAGGAAACATCCTTCATATAGGATGAAAAAATAACGGAAGCTGGAAGAAGAGCGAAAATTCTCGGCGGAGGATATTGACAGGAATGAGTTTCTGGCCCAAGACCTCCATGTTATGCGCTTGAGCATGCAAAGACTCAAGTCATTCTCGCCATGTTAGGCGAGTGCAGATCTTGTGTTGTCATACTGACCCATGTCAAGTCTGGGCAAACTGCTGATCGAAAGCGAGAGACTACTTATCGTATATGTACTGCACCCTGCCAGGGCTGGCCACCTATGGCATCAACGCATGACAATGTTCCCCCTCCTTCTCCAGGTTGCGGCTAAACGTTGAGACTCTTTAGAGACACGGCAGCTGACCTGCATCAGCAGCAAGGCAATGACGGACGGCCGGCGGGCAAGGCGTCTTCTGTCTCTTCATTCTTCAGCCCGCAATGCGAAAACCTAATCAACCAGACCATCGATTCTGTTTCCATGTTCATTCTGCTCATGTTCGTGTGTAGAGAGAGTGTCAAGGTCGTGTGTTTAGTCTCAGCAACTACTGCAAGGTTTCATCGTCTCCTGCAGTTCAGTTCAGCTACCCCACCCCTTGACGACCTCCCAAGTCGATGATGCCTCGCTTTGGTCATGAGAAAAACCCGCAAATCGCTAACGAATCCAGAAATGGCCGCCATGCCTTTTCATCACATAAAATTACCGGTTTGGCTCATTACTTCATTTTCCTTCATGCACTCTTGCGTCTCTGCGTTGGGGATAACCTTCTGGGGTGTTGCTTACGGGGGGACGATGACGCTCCCATTGGCGGCCCCTCTTCTATTTTCGGCTTCATAGCATAGAATATCTAGTCTCAGGCACCCTGTTTCCACATCAAGCTGTTCCATGTCTCTCTAGATCTTGCGTTCTCATAGATTGGATACCACTGATATCTATCTCCCTTTCTTCTGCGCGTCATTCTGTCTCTTGTCGCTCAACTCTTGGTGCCACATCTTCATCGCATCTGACATTCGTCCACGAGGCCTCACATCGTGTACCTGCTGACACAGTCGCCCTGTCTCATCGACTAAACAAGTCTGAATACAAGCCACCTCAGCAAAATCACCCATCAAGAGACTCCCGAAAGGCCTCACCCCCAAAATCAAAAGTCACCTGCCTCAAGGCAAATCCACCAATACGTGTAAATACCGTTGCCCTTCCCTTCCAGATCTCCAAAATGGACAACCCAGTCTTGGACTTTATCCCCTCCGAGGTCGCCAAAGAGATGCAGCTGCGGACCAGGAAGCTCGCCAAGTTCGACGAGGTTGAGCACAAGCTGCCCGACCCGCGGGCCTCGGTGCCGTATCGGTTCTCCGTCAGCAATGTCCTCAACGAGCTCAGCATCCGGGTCCCCTTTTCCAAGGCCATTGCCAAGGGCGACGTTGTCTGGCTCTTTGACAATACGGCCTACAAACAGCAGCAGCCGCAACAACAACAGCAGCAACAACAATCTCAATCATCACCATCATCATCATCAGAACCAGCAGCAGCAGCAGCTCAAGGAGACGACAAGGACAACGATACCAACACCCCATGGCAAGCGGAATTCATCATGGCCGTCTTCGAAGGCGAGCCCAAGTGCAAAGTCGCCGACATCGTCGCCGGCGTCGCGGGCCTCGTCGGCCTGGCAGACGACGCGGAGGAGCGCAAGACGATTGAGCAGAGGCTGCTGCCGTTCCTGTGGGACATCCGCGCGGGCAGGGCGACGACGGTGTCGCAGCACGGGGGCGCGGAGCTGAAGCTCGGGCCGAGCGGGCTCAACGGCATCTCGACAAACGTGCTGGAGCTGGCGCACGATGGGCAGACGAAGGCGGGAGGGGAGGAGGCGTCGCATACGAAGAGGGCGACTCTTGATGTCGAGGGCGTGGAGGGCGTGTTGAGCATGGAGACGCATTTCGCTGGTCCTGAGGGATGGGGGATCATATCCGGTATGAAAATGACTTAGCTTGACCTCTGATACCGACTGTGTTTAGGTATGGTGTGAAGAGTTTGGGGAAAGTTCTGACAAAAGTTTACACAGACATCGACGACACAATCAAAATCACCACCACAAGCGACCCCATCGGCATCCTCAAGGAAACATTCATCAACCCGCCGCGCCCCGTCCCGGGCATGCCCGAGCTCTACGCGGGCATCCAGTCGCTCCTCCCGCGCGACACCCCCTGGTTCTACCTCTCCGCCTCGCCGTACAACCTGTACCCCTTCCTCAGGGGCTTCCGCGACGAGTACTTCCCGCGGGGCACCTTCATCCTGCGGGACTCGAGCTGGAAAACGATCACGGGCTTGCTGTCGTCGCTGACGATGGGCACGGAGGAGTACAAGGTGGACCGGATGAAGAAGGTCCACGGCTGGTTGCCCAGGAGGAAGCTCATTGTGTTTGGGGACTCGACGCAGTCTGATCCCGAGGCGTATGGCGAGATGTAAGTTATACTCGCTCACACAAACTCACATTCACAACCCCTACCCCTTTTCCCTCAGAAAGCGATGTGTGAAATTGTCACGTTAACAGACCTCTTCTTCGTCTCTAGTTATCGCATGTTTCCGGGATGGATCCGGATGATCTTTATCCGCAAGGACACCGACTCGGCGGCCATTGGGCTCGCGGAGAAGAACGAGCCGCAGAGGTTCGAAAAGGCCTTTACCGGCATTCCCAGGGATGCCTGGCACGTCTTTGAGAATCCCGACGAGTGCCTCGACTTGGTCAAGAATGTCATTCAGAAACAATCTTGAGGTCGGAGTGCTTTTGTGATTTTGTATATTCTTTTTGTGTGTGTGTCTTGCTGGTTATGCGGTTTCTCTAACTGTTTGATATACATGGCACTTGGTCACAACGTCAGTGTACACGTCTGCATATGTAGTGCGAGGGAGGACATTTGGTTTATTCCGAGACTCAAAGCAAGCGGCTCTCGTTTCATGATCTTCTTGTCATTTTCCGCATTATTTCCTGTATCTTAATGAATAGTGGACGTATGTACAATATAAACAATATATCGGTGACTCTCAGAAGTGGTCCTTAACCCCCCTAAAGTACGGCCCTGTATCCAAGCAGAGATATTCCATATACCGCCAATCTCAACAGCTGCACGAGTTATTTCCAATCTCACGTCTTCCGCTCTTCTCGCGATCAACATCCGAGATCGTGATCAACATCCGAGACCCATGAAAACGAAGCCATTTAAACGCCTTTCGCCAGTTCCTCTGCTGAGATAATTGCCCGCCAAACGACGATATCGTGTTGCCAATCAATGCTCCGCTGCATTATGAATATGCGCAATTCCCCATCCGCCCGCAAATCAGCACAAAAGCTTTCCTCATGAAACAAAGAGCGTCTCCCGAATTTGAGAAGAGGTCCTCTTGGCCAACTCCTCCTTGGCCCGCTCTCCAAAGGTGAATTGGTCATAAAACAGGTGGTCGTTTGGCACCTCGCACTCTTCGGTATTGGCATGAGTCTTGCCAATGCCGACGACTGCTCGATTCCCAGCAGTGCAGGGCGTCCAGACGTCAAAGAACCGCATCGCATCGTCTGCAGGTCTGGTGCCTCGGCCCCTGCTATCCCTGAGTCCGGATCGCTGCATTTCTTCTTCCGTCATGGCATCCAACACACTGCTGACCAGGGAGGACTGGAGTCCCAGACGTCGCGGGTAAGGCGCGTAAATAACATCGTCCTTGGTAGCATCGCCCTCCTTCCCCTTGTCCTTGGGCCGAAGCGACTCCGGGAGATATTGCAGCAAAGAAGACATTGTCGGAACCGTAGAGGCCGTGTCTATGCCCTCGTTTTCGATGCCCTCGGGCTTGGAGTCGCCCTTTCGCCTCCAGTCCTCCAGCTGCTTGGAGACCAAAGAGTTCCACTTCTGAGTGAGGTAGGCAGCGTTTCGCAGATGGACGCCCCTTGACTGCGGAGCGGACGGAATCGGGCGGTTCTGCCAGCCCGGAACGAGGGTAATGTCGAAGAGTTGCGGGATCACGACGCGGAAGCTCTCCATCTTGCGCTCGTCCACCTGGTTGTCGGGGTTCGTGAGGGCCTGGACCTGCGCCTGGGTGACGTTGGACCAGAAGTCGGAAAAGGCGGGAGACTTTGGGTTCAGCGATTTTCGGTAGAGCAGTTCGATTTGCGAAAACATGTTGGTAATCGATTCCTCGATGAGCCTTTCGCCCGTCTCTCGCGGCAGTGAAGCTAGGTTCCAAGTCTCCCAGGTGCCAAACGTAAACACCCACAGCGTCTCTCGCGGCGGAATCTTGGGAGGGGACATGGTCAGGAACTCTTGCACCTGCGCCTCCAGGTCGGGCGTCTTCGATGGCACGGGGTACTGCTCCGGGACGTAGGAGTTGTCGAGGGCCGGCTTCTCCGTCAGGTTCGCCTGCTCGTTGAACATTTCCAGGGCGCGGATCTCCGTGCCGTAGAGGCTGTTGGACGTGAGCCCGGGCTGCGATTCGATCGGGGGCACAAAGGAGAGGACCGAGCGGCAGTTGAGCTAGCACAAAGATGGACCATTAGCATTTTTGCATCAAATGCATCGACAGCATAAGCGGGCTGCCGCTTTTCATCCATCCTCACCTGTCTGCAGAGGTGCTCCGGCCATGACTGCCGCGAATGCTTCGCATCGGGCGCGCTCCCCAGCAAGTCCTGCGAGCCAAAGACGACGATTCGAAGGTCGCCCGTGACGGAGGGATCAGGCGCGGACCAGGTGAGCATCTGCTGGTAGCGGTCGTCGAGCTGCAGCGGCACAAAGTAGAAGAGCATGAGCAGGACAAAGGCGACGGCGGAGATCTGCAGGATGGAGCGCGGGCCGCCCCGCCACATGCGATGCGAGCAGACGAGGAGGAACGCCTTTGCGCGGTGAGACCATTTCGACGGCCCGTCGCCCGAGAGCTGGTCTGCGAAGCCGCTCATGGTGAAGCGACGGGGGGGAGGAGGAGAGGTTCGATATCAGGGTCCCACGAAGCAGGAGAGGAAGAGAAGGGGGGGACAAAGGGAAAAGAATTGGCGGCTTCAGCGCGCAAACATGAGACGGGGATGAATATAACAAAAGCGTTGGCTCCAGGGCCTTGGGCGTGTATCGTATTAAAGCAACTTGCAGTATGGGGAGCCAGGGGGGATCTGCATGGGGTTGTTCGACAGCGCTAGACGGACCCCTAAAGATGATCGATCAGCCAGGGGTGCAGAAAGAGGAGGAGGGACGACGATGATGATACAGGTAGCGATGAATTAGGAGAAAGATACAGCACAAGTGATGGTGGATGTAGGGTTGGGTGCGGAAGAGAGGGCGAGAGAGTGAGGGTATCGTGTCGAGGAGGGTTGAGGGAACACACGGGTGCTGGTTGTTGCACAGATGAGGTGAGGACATCCATCCAATGCGTGTTAGGGACATCCAGTAGGGGGGAGACTAAGGTAGTACTAGCAGTACCTAGGTACATGTAATTGACGGACTGACAACCCCCGTAATCATGCACCGGCTTTGCCCAGTACGGAGTGCGGGCACGCGAGCAGCTACTAGACTACAGCAGAGGTGCCTCCAGTATGTACTACGAGGACCAGTCAAGATGACGACGGCACATGCGCTTTGATATTACAAGGTCCCGTCACTAAATGATTATCCTTGCCACTCTCACCGTTTGAGGCCTGGCAATCCCCGGCAGGGTGGTACGCATGTCAGTACGTAAGCCGTCGGATCGGTTCTGTGAAACTTTTTACTTTACTCAGTGATATTCACAAAGGTAACAGCAACGCTTGTCGTAGAAATATATATAGTTGATCTCAATTACTCGAATCCTCCGACTGCTACACCGTTGATTTGCGCAGGTTGAGCTCTGCAGGATTTGCCCGGCAGCTAGAGGGCCTGAAACGCAGCTTGGGGGGCAAGTCTTCGTCGTTGCCGCATTGCCGCGGTTGGACTTTTGAAGATGGCCCCCCAAGGCCAGCCACTTCCGCGAGGGGTGGAGACACGGATGCTGCTTTAATACAAGTTATAGATAGATAGTTCACGAGATGCGCCATTGAAGTGTCAGAATTACGACTCCCAACACTTGGATGCTGTTTGTATCCTAGCAAACTCGGCGGCAGAGGGCTTCGTGTTCAACAATATTTGGCCCACTCGATGTGCCTTGGTACTGTAGCCAGAACCCCAGAGAGACGAAGCGAGCAGCCAAGCGAAAATCCGGAGTGAAAGCTGCATGGAACAGGAAAAAAAAAGAAGGAAATACGAGCTGTGTGTCTTGGCCTACGTGGGAGATGATCTAATGAACGAGCGAATGGACGAATAAAGAACGAGTTGCATCGAGCTTCTCTTGCGCTGGTTAAAGCCGGTTCGTATGTCCTTGCACTTTTCCAGGGATTGGCCCGACTCCTTCTGGAAAAGGGGCACGCGACGGAGTCTCGCCGTTGACCAAGGTTGGACGCGAACCCCTGGACATCTTTCAAGGCTCAGGCCTCGACGACCTCTCACAGGCTTGATAGGTGGCATTACTCCATGGAACCTGAGGTTTTGCAGAAAGCTAGATGGACTCTGCAGAGATTGAGAGGTTGTCAAGCCGGCGTTCTCTAGGGCAGAATGGCGTCGATCAAACACGCAGTTTGCCACGCTTGCGGAGGACGTGGCTTTTGCCGTCTGTCAGCGCCAGCGCATCTGGCTAAATGCACAGTAGTACCTACTGTAGCTCGTACCATGAAAGGTGAAAAAGTCGGCTTCTTTCATACGGTGGGTGATGCTCAATTGCAATCGAGATCCCTAAGGTATAGCTGCAACAGCGTATCGTTCCCCCCTTTCAAGCCATCAATCAGTGCTAGCAATTCCAGCCATTCGTTCATTACACTTTCGACGACAACTGAAGTTGTCTCCACGCCTACAGGTACTTTTCGAGTCTTCAACGCGAGGCACGCACTCAGATACCTACTGACATCTAGAACTGGTCCGTCGGTAGTGGTCTGCCGGTGAAGCGGAGCCGATCAGCTCCAGTTGCCGAACCCGGCCCGGAACACAGGTACCAGGTACTCACAGCTTCATGTGCACTGAGGATGAGATGGTGGTCTCTGTAATATGACTGAAGTGCGATTCTGCCCTTCAAAAGGGATGGCATGATCTTGTTGATCTGTCAGTTTTAATCTCAGCAATTCTGAACAGCAGATACCTTAGAAATAGGAGGTATCGAGGGAGGGTTTGTGTAGACGACCGCATTCCAGTGCAGCGATCTCTTCGCAGATCGTTCGGATGACTTGCAGAATCCATAGATTGTCAAGGGGAACACGCCGACGAAAATTATCCATGGTGAAGCAGATTTCGATTTACGATTCTCAGTTCAAATGTCAGCGTTGGCCACGTTCCACCGCCGTCCATCATAAGCCTACAGCCTCAAGCCTCAACCGTCGCCCGGTTTCCAGCCACAGTCTACAGCAGCTCCTCCTTTAGGGAAGCCATCAGGACCCCTAGCATCAGAACGTCTATTTTCAGTCTCCCGTCGTCAGCAAATGCCCTGGACCATTACCTGGGCAACTAGCGACGAGACACCAGAACAACACTTTGTACGGATACGGATGCTGCCAGTGCTAGTATCTGCAATCCTGTCTCCCTTGCATCGCCGTGGCCTCCCACCAAGCCCGATACGGCTTCTTTTGGATGAAAACAACCAGGAACCGCTGCTGACCTCATCCTCCCTGGATCTCGGTTCCCCCGTGAACTCTAGAGTCCAGCGCACGTGGTGAGACTATAGGATAAGGGAATACACGTAATGATGCCTTGTTCTTCATGACCTTCCTATACGTTGCCGTACCTAGTTTAGGATAAATCCAAAGCCTTGAGCTGCCTTGTTTCTACATCTTATATTAGGACCTGCTGTATCTGTACTTGGCGGCCAGGCAGCGGCTCATCGTGACAGGCTTTAAACCCGGCCGTACTCGATACATGTACTAAACTCCCAACACCAACTGCAACTGTCAAGTGCCAGCCCGCTTCCTCTCATTGGCCCTGCCTCGCCTCGACTTTGTTAGCACCCGTCCTGCCCGGATTTCTGCACTTGCATTTATGGGGACCGCCCATTTGTCGATCGCGCCGAGAACGTCACACACAAACTGCGAGACGTCCAGCTTCTTCCGTGCTGAATCCCGTCCGAACCAAGGATCTTTTTGCGCCGGGCTTCGTCGAGCAGCTGGCCTTGTTTACGCCCAGGCAGAAAGAAGAGCGGCAAGACGAGGAACCGCGCGACACAAGACGGCTTCTGCAGCTCGACGCACTCGCCCTCGGTGGCTGCCCGCGGAACCCCTCCCGCCATCGAAATCCCACGTCGACAATCGAAATCGACAGGCACAAGGCGAGCCCGACAATGCACAGGAGCCGGCGCCGCGAGCTATGATCGCATCCGCACTGCGTCCATCCTCCGCGTCCAGGCCTCACCGCGCCCCTCGGACGTCTTGTGCAACCTCCGACCGCCGTCTCCGACACAGCACGACATGCTCTCTCACCTGCGCTTCCACCGGCGGGGGCCATCCAACCCTTCCTCGCCCGCCCCCGATCAACCGTCGCCCTCGTCGCTGCAGAGCCACCAGCAGTCGCCCCTCAACAGCGACTCGGCGTCTCCCCTCGACGCCCAGCAGCCGTCGCCCGCCTCCGCCTCCTTGCCGCCGACCCTGCCGCCGATAGCCCGCGTGACGTCAAACGACCTCGACCTGGGGCCTCTTGGCCCGGGAGACAAGCAGAATGTCGACAAGCAAACGCAATCGCCGTTGCCGTCGCCGTCGCAGCCCCAGCCGCAGTCACAATCCGTCAGTCGGCCGGCGCAGCCCCAGCCGCAGTCACAATCCGTCAGTCGGCCGGCGCAGCCCCAGAGGTCGGGATACAGCGCCGGCTCCAGCTTCATCGGCGGAGTTGCCTTGCGCAACTATCAGCGAAATTCGCAAGCACAGCAAGTTGATAACCATGGTCGAACATCCCCCAAAAAGGCCGACCCGCCGTCGAGGCCACCACCGCAGCCGTTGAGTAGTTCAAAGGGGATCGCTTCGCTGAGCATCAACAACCTCGCCGGCTCCTCGTCGTCGAGTCAGCGGCATTCTGGATCCCGCCTGGCGGGCGAATCTCAGTCTTCGAGTAGTGTCTTGAGTATCGAGCCTCTCAAGGGGAAGAAAGGGCTGCCATTCCTCAAGAACCCAATGTCAACGCTGCTGTTGAGGAGGAAGAACAATCAAGGCCTGTCAAATGACTTGCCTCTGCCCCTAAGCAGCCGTCTAGACGAGCCCACGTATGACCCCCGCATCAAGGGCACCAGGGTTCACGACTTCAGTGCCCCGAGGCGGCGGACGAATGCTCCCGCGACTGATACTGTCGCTATCCGCTCTGCTTCTCTGGCCAATATTGCTCTGGAGTCGGGCGTTGGTCCTCATGACGGGGCCGACAGCCGAGGCTCCGGGGCGTTGGACGGGCAGCTACAACGCCGCATGATGAGCAGTGCGTCGGATCCCGCTCGTCCGGAATCGGGGAGCACAAACTCGCACACCATTGCCCAATCATCCAGCGTTTCTTCCGTCCGAACGGGGTCCTCCACCGCAGAGCAAGCCTTTCCGCTGGATGATAGTGTCGTTCGTGAACTCACATTGAAGAGCAATGACACGACTTTGCAAGCCACTCCTTCCGCAGCTTCTCAGACTACCGTTCAGGACGTGGTCAACCCAGTCAGGGACGCCGGCTCCATACACATAACCCGGTCAAGAAACGTGTCTCTGTCATCCATACCAAGACACATGAAGAGCACCTCTTCACGTTTCAGCTTCGACATGATTGGAGCTGCCAAGCAGGAGAAGCTGCTGGAAGAGCGCCACCGACAGCGGGAGCTCGACAAAAAGGCTGCAGAGGGCGAGCCGAGGGACTCTCGCTTTGACGAATTTGACGAGGATTCCTTTGATTACGACGCCATGATGGACGACGACGGCTTGGAAGAGAGGATTCCGGGCATCAACGCCGATTACGAGGAGGAGGAGATTCCGTATCTCGACGACGGATATGATGAGCAAGAATGCCAGCACATGGAGGATCAAGTTGACCCAGACGACGACCAGGAAAACTTTGCTGGCTTTACATTTCAGCGGTCCAATCCGACCTCGTCTCTGACGAGTCCGCAAAACTTGGGTGTCATGGCAACTCCCCGAGACGCCGACGGCGAGGTCATTGGCTGTGCTATGACCAAGGACTCTCCAGGGCTTCCACTGCCGCCCTCCACGCTGGCGCCGCCAGGTCAGGGGGCCGATACTGGAGGACCTGGTCTCGGGATTCACGGAGTGGATGCTGTTTCGGATTCTCTGCAAACACTGAGTCTGGAAGCAGGTTCCGTATCACCTGCTACAGCCGTATCACCGCCAGAAGTCGTGCGCCGTAAGATGAGTTATGACGATTTATATTTCGACGAAGGCATGGCCGAGTTTGGAGGCGTGTTTGCCGAAGATCTGGCTGCAGGTCCTCCGGACGACGGAGTCCCTTTTGACGAATCCATCTTCGACAACGATGATACAGATCGTTACGGCCGACCATATCCTGGAGCCTTTGCGGCCGCCAAAGCAGCGCGGGAGGGGAAAACAAAGCCAGAGACTGTGCAGCAAGAAACGGAGGAGGAAGAGCCCGAAACGGAATCGCAGCAACTATCAGAGCAGCAAGATCTTGCTCAGGCACTGGCTTCAACGAGCATCAGCCCACACCACTCAGATGAGCACAATGACGACCAGATCTCGAGCGATCTGCATCCGTTATCCGAGACCACCATTGTTGCTCCTCAACCAACAGCCTACAGCGCGAATCCCATCGCTGCCTATCAGGCTGCTCTAGCCGCAGCGGCCCAGAAAGCGGCGGCATCCGGCGAGTTTGAACGCTCATTGGCACAGTCCCCCACCGATGCCGACAACCATGGCCCGGCATCCACGAGATTTGACGAGTCAGACGGGCTGCCTCACTATGCGTACGACGACTATGGCTACTCTTACGACGATATGGATGATTTCGAGATGGACGACGATGCCATCATCGCAGAGGCCAACGCTAGTGCCTTAGCCAACGACTACGATGGGTGGTACGGACAAGAATTTGGTTTCTACGCTGCCCCGGTCAATAACCACGGCTCCCACAACGCGGGCTCTGGCGCGGAAGACGCATACGTCGCCGGAGGATTCTTTGGTCCTAAAGGCGCAAGCAATATCAATCGCAGCAAGAGTGGGCGTGTGGTCTCGAGGGAGCCCAATTTGACCCCCATCACCGAGCGGTCAGAGTATTCTAATAGGAACTCCCTCATGAGCCTGGGAATGCCACCCATCAGCGGCACGCCTGTCTTGCAGAGCCCCGGACTGGCTCAGCTGGCCATGATGGCGGATCGGGGCGACGAGCAGATGAATCTGACGGCTCTCCTCCGGCTGCGGTCGAAGGCGTGGGGAGGTTCCCAAGCCAGCCTGGCTTCGAGCAAAGACGGCTCCCCACGGTCCGAAAGAGGGGATATTCCCGGCTCGCCGCGAGGGCCTGGTTTTCCGGCCGGATTCCCCTCCTCGATCGGCCACACGCGGAAGAATTCGGCCTTTTCTGTCGTGAGCCGCGATTCGGAAGCTGGCAGTGCCCCTGCCAGCCCTACGCTCGCAAGGCCCTCATCAGCCCTTGCCTTCAGCTCGTCAGTTGAACCCGACTATGTGAACCACGATGCAGACGTGGCATCGGCCTGGGCGGCGGTCTCGACATCCCCGGTCCGCATGGGCTCGAACGTCCTACAAGAGGGCATCTCCCCGCTCAGCGATGCGCGTGATCCGCCTGCTTTCGCGACATCTGGTGCACACCCGCATGCCATGGGTAACGGCCAGCACGCGACAAGCCCGGAGAAGGGCCACCAGCGACAGAAGGGGTCGACAGACAGCATATCCTATATGATGGAGGAGGAGAGCGGCGAAACGCGGTGGATCCTGGAGCGCCGGCGAACGGGCGAGTTTGGAGAAGTTGAGATCCTGGAGCGGGAAGTCATCGAAGGCGGGCGTATATAGGAGTCATGTCACCTCGGCGGCCGAGAGTGCAGCATCTCTGGGTTTCAACTCGCATGGCGATGATGGGCAAACGAACGCGATGATACGAAAATAATGGCCATGTGGGCAAGAATGGCGCAATACCCTTTTTGCAATTTTGTCAATGAGCGATATGGATGAAATTGTACGATAGGATGATCTCGGAGCAATTTCAGGAGGCAAAGACTCGCCGGGGGGATAGATCTACGTTTAAGTACTGTAGTTGGATGTATATAAGAGGGACGATATCTGGGTCGGATTTGTTTTTGGATTGTGGGAGCAGAACGGTGTTGCAGAGTGGTCCTGTGAGCATGAAGCGTTGATAGCTTATAGACAATCTTTGATGGGGGAGACTTTTCGTCAGGCGGCATTATGTGTTGACAGAGCCCCTGGACACATTGCTACGAGTGATTGAAGTTGCCTTTGGCGTAAAAAAGAAGACACGATTCGGGCAAGTTTTTCGGGAGTTTATTATGACGCTTTGTATACCTAGTGAATGTGAGGCTTGCAATGCATGATTGGGCCTCGGCATAATGCCCGTTACGACAGGCTGTGACAGATTGAAACGATGCGGGTATACTGTTGCCCATTTGATGAAGGATAACGAGGTACCCTAATCTACGGCAATGTCATGACTGAGACAGCAACTCGATTATCGAACTATCAGAAGCTTGTGTATCGTTCGTTCGGGGAACAAACGCCTGAGATGTCCTTTTCGCCTTCTTCCAACAGCGGCAGCGGTCACAGCAGAATTGATACTAGAATACCAACTCATGCACGTTCACTACCATGAAAGGTACGTATGCAGTACTGCACATACGTTATTCGGCTTTCGGTTTTTAACTCCTCGACACCAAAAGTAGACGCCGAAGTTTAGAAAGAAAGCAGAGGTCTTAGAAGACGGGGGTGGGATGCTCTGCCGTGCCATGCAGTCCAGATTGCGCCATATTAACTGGCCTTTTGTCATGTCTACACTACACTAGACCAGATGAAAACCGGGGAAGGACCCGGCTCTCGGTGATTCGAGAAGGCGCCCTTTACGTTGACGTTTCGTGTAAGCAGATGATGGAATTATCGAGCTCAGCGGAACTACGTTGGGCATTTGGCTTTCTGATGATGCCGTCGAGTTTTGGATTGTTTCAGCAGTATTTGTCGGGTATGGTTGACGTTGAGGGACTGATGCTGACGGTGTATGGAGAATACTGCAACAATACAGTAGACATGGGAACTCGTGCCGGTCTTGGTCTCTGTTCAGGCCGGATAACCCATTTGGGTAGCTCCCAGCGACAAAGCTCACGATGCAGGCAGCAAGCAAGGCAAGCAAACCATCTGCAGCAGACGGTGCCCCATGTCATGTCCGGGTGTCGGAATGCCCACTCACACTCGATGCAGCAACGCGTCGTAAGCGCGAACCAAACATGGAGAAGAAGACAAGAGGGTAATGATACATGTACGGAGTAATTGCTGCACTGTAGAAACAATGCGCGGGGTTCGAGCGCATGGCCGGCCCGGCCAGGGCTGACCGGGTTCGCAAGCAATGTGTGGAGTGTGGAGAAGGAGCATGCAGATACCTAGTAGATGCAAGGCGACGGAACGGGAACCGGTGGCTTTCCTCGTGGATGTCCGGAGTTGTGCTGCTGGTACTTGTAAGAGAGGATGCTGTGGTATGAGAATGGCGAAGACAGAGGGTGCCTCTTTGGTCACGCGAGGCTGGAGACACGATCGCATACCTAGGGAAGTAGGTAATGGCGATGGGCTCATGGCGTCGGTAGCGGAACAACTAGGGGATCTCGAACGACTCGTGTGCTGAGGTTCATGTGATTGTCGACGCGGGATGAAGCCGCGCTGCTGCTCCGATTCTCTCCGCGAAGAAACCTGCCCCCGGTATGCCTGTATGTGGGAGTCGAGGGCTGATCTTCATGATCTTGTCGACTCGGCGGCTGTCGTTGCTTCTGACATTTGCAGCAACTCCGTGTTCCTCCCAGATGCTGTCTGTATTGCTTATGCGAGAAGACCTTTAGTATATGCGTTCAAAGCAGGCAGCAGGTTCAGATTGATAATACATTCTCTCGGACATTGCACGCGAGCAGGTTCCTCGGCTGCTTGAATCAGGAGATGCGTGGCATGATTGATAAGACCGGAGTTTGCTGGTGTGGGTGGACTCGCTTCCAACTTGCGGAGGGACGAATCGAACAGCTGGGCGAACCGTCTCCGAGATCCCGAATTCGGACAAAGCACGCTGGATCAGCGCCAATTACAGGGGGCCCCAGGTGCTGGAGGCGCTGTCTCGCCTAGGGCCTGCAGGTGGCTTTTAGGTGTCAAAGGGCGCGCTAGGGGCCGTCCTTGCAGCCTAAAGCGCATGGATTGGACGAGTGGCTGCTGGCGGCACTTCCCAATTGGAGCGCCGCGCAGCGATGCCATTACGCACCAACTTTTCTAATTTTTTCCTCCGTCTGCTATCGCTCTCCGGCCCTCCGGTCGTGCTCGTTGTATTAATTCGCGATACCTCCACTTTGCGCGCGACTCCTCTCTGTCCACTTTGCTTTCTCTGCCTTACCTTCATTCGACTCTCCCCAGATTCTCTTGATCTCACTCCCTCTCAGCTGCTCCCCAGACTCCAAGTCTCGATCAAAACCACTTCTTCCACACTCTGATATCAGATCACGACAACCCCGCCGCCAGCTTCGCCAGCCTCTCCTCCACCAGACAAATCTCCTCACCCACATCGTCGCAGTCAACATGTTCGCCACGAGAGCCCTTCGACAGGCCGCTGTCCACGCCGAGCGGACTCCCATGATCCGATTCCTCGGTCCCCGAACCATCCCTTGTAAGACCAATCGCCCTCATGCCACCCGGACACGATGAGGGACGCTGTGTGGACTGACATGAGCTCTTTTTCTTCACCCTCAGCTTCCATCGACCACACTCCTCAGCCTCACCCTGCCTCTCCCTCAGGCAAGCTCCCTGAGGGCTTCACTGCCTACTACGGCAACGGCGACGCGGCTGCCCGGCACAACTCCTTCGGCGCCTACCGTGACCACGCCCAGCAGCATGGCCCCCTCCAGAAGACCATTGGCGGTGCTGATGCCGGCATTGGCGGCTCCTCTGGCCACCAGCTCGGCTCTGTCCTGCCTCCCAAGGGCATCGCCTTTGACGTTTCCGAGCTGCCTGCCCGCTTCCGCCGCCGCCCCATCGACCTGAGCGAGATCGAGGCCATCGAGTCCGGTGGTGCAGCCTTGATTTAAACGCAACACGGTCGCGGAATGGCAGATAAAGAAGACAAAAAATGATTTTTCAACAAGCACAATGAGACTCATGGGGAAATCTCGGATGATGACCTCCCTACCGGCGATTTCACTTTTACAACAAAACGGCGTGCCTCGGCACTGACACCACATCAGAGGCCAGGTGGATGTACGAACAACGATACTGTATGAACGGGGTGGCTGTCGGAAGGAGCCGAGCAGACGCCTGGTAGAGAAAGTCGTCAAAGATTGGGCCAAGACGACGACACCTTTTGGCTGCTCTGCGCATAGGGTCGAGCCGAGCTGCATCTCTTGCAAGCTGACTGTTACTCATTCGCTGGTCTGGGGGAAGGTCCCGAGGTTCGACGATTGGCGGCAACTCGGCGGGATATACAAGCAATGCTGTGTCGGGTCATCGCGTCGCCCATGGCGGGTATGTATATCATGGGCAAGGCGCATGGTTATCTTCTTTAAGCCCTCAAAACCGGCGATGCTCGAGTTGCTGCAGTGAAGAGGTGGAAAAGTGCCACAAGGCACAAGCATTTACTACAAGCAAAATTTCCCGAAAAAGTTTAAAATAATGCACCCCAAAAAATACAATATCATTTCAATCAACATCTACGCTGGAATCAAGTGTGTGTGAGAATTGTCGCTTAATGCCGAGGTTTGAAGTCTACCCAAGGTACGTCTGTGGTGTAAACGCCCTACAGGCATTTGGTGTACCTGAGGTACCTAGCTTCTTCATTCGGCACGACGACGAGAAGCAAGTGTCACTGTCACTCGCCCATCACGGAAATATCTCTCTGTCAGCACAAGTTGAAGTGTCTTGGACGTCAATTGAACAACGTGATTGGCCTGAGAGGTGAATAGAATGCGAGGGTGCGTCGACGACTCTACACACTGTATGACAAGCCACGCCATCGGTGCTCTTGTACAGTGCTTGGCGTGCAATTTCCCGTTATTGATATCACCCCACCGTCCGGGGTTGCGATAATGACATCCACGTCGTCTCTCGAACCTCCGTCCGTCTGTCTTATCGCTGGCCATGCCATGACAGGAGCTCGCAGCTCCCCGTTCCGCCAACGCCGCATCTCATGGAGGCGTCACCGCTGACTCGCCAGCCTCAGCCCGAGGTTTTCGTCCCCAAGATCATCGAGCTCTACTCGGCCCTGTTCAAGGTTTGCCCTCTTCTCTTCTCTTCTCTCCTTCTCCCTGTCCAGGATACTCTAGCTGACGACTCGCTTCAAGGTATTCGCCGCAAGCTGTATATCCGTTTCCTTCTACTTTTTTTCTCTTCTGGCATGCGCTCATGCTGATCCAAAGGGGCTGGACGTGCTAGGAGGACGACGACGGCGACAACAAGTCCGAGGGCTTCTGGAGGGAGTTCTTCCTGTTGCGACCCGATCGGCCGACGCTGAGGAGGATCCTCAACGACATCCACCCGGCCGACCTGCTGCTCCTCGAGGGGCGGACGAGGGAGCTCTTTAGCCAGGCGATTGCGACGGTGAAGAATGGCAAGGGCTTGGCCCCGTTGAACGCTCTCGATGTGCGCATTGCTACACAACATATCACTTGGTTGAGCCCAGTTAGGAGCGTGCTGACACTCCATTTTAGACCTTGAGCGTCTTCCTCTCCTGCGTGCTGACAAAGAAGCACTCGCACCCGAGCTCCGACATCATCACCATCCTGGCCGGCCTCGACCATGTCGATACCGTGTTTACAGACTTTGTGAGCACTCTCGACGGAATCATACGCAATGGCACAGACCGTGTGTACCCTTCATCATCGGACTCGGATGCGGTGCAAGTCAACTGACAGAGGAACGATACAGTGGATCTGCGCCACAAGGCGATCGAGGTGCTGCTAGCCGTCTCGGCCGGCGCATATCAGACGACGCTCCTCACGTACATGATACAGAGGGACCTCTTTCCATCCATCATGAAGGTAGGTTCGCAAGCTGGCAGAGTGGAAAAGCATCGAGCGAACGGCAGGCTCACCCAATCACATCATGTGTCTAGTTCATCCAAAGCACGGAGCAGCCTGAGCAAGGCTTGGAGCCCTTCACCCTGTTGGGCATCCTTGCCAACTACAACAAGTTTGAGTTCCAGAACCCATATCAGCTGCGCCTGAATGACTTTGTCAACGAGGCCGTCATTCAAAAGGTTGTGCGATGCATTGGCGGCGTATGCCAGACATTGCGGTCTGACTACATTGACATCCAAGATGACCTTCCCGAGGGCTGGACGCTGAGCAGCACGCTGAACATGATTGGACTCGGGGCCATCACGCCGGGGCCCAAGCCGGAGAAGAAGCCGGTGTATGACGCTGCGACAGCAAAGCAGCTGTTTACCAAGCTGTAAGATATACCCAAGGTCCCTGTCCATCTCGGTCGTTGAGAAAGTGTTGAAAACCTAACACAGTCAGACCCGGCCAGAACGCCGCCGTTTTGTTGGCGACGTATGATTTCTCTCACGCAAACAAGCTGTTTTGTTTCCATCTCGTGACCCTACCCGGCGAAAAGGGCAAGGAGCGTCCGATGGCGAGCTATCTGTCGCTCACGTCCTATCTCCTGCAGCACTCACACCTGTCGTCTCGAGCGACATATTATGCGCATCTGAACTTGATGGTGTTTCGCCTGCTGATTGAGGACCCGGCCATCTGCAAGAAGATTTGCAGCGACGATTCCAAGACCTCTGTGCGCCTCTGCCGACAACGGCAGCCCTTCCTGCCGCTGGTCAAGGGGGAGCGCGTGCTTGCGGCCTGCGTCCTCGACACCATGCTGGACGGCATCAATCACAACCTGAAGCGGCGGCTGGACGTCAGTCTCTACGTCCTCTGCCTGGGCATCATGCTCCGGATCATCTCGTATCTCTCACGCTCGCGAACGCGGCTGACATATCACTGGTCCGAGTTCTTCCGCTCTCTGCTGTCGCTCATCCGATTCCTCAACACGTATGCTTCGGACCTGAAAGACCTGCAGCACATCGAAACGGTGCTCGACCACGTCGTCAACCTGGTCGCGCTGTCTCTGTCGGCGGGCGAGGCCTTCCTCCCGACGCCGGCCGCCTACGACGACCTCTTCTACAAAGTCTTTGAGTCGGGCGAGGTGCTGGCCTCCTTCAAGGACAACTATCGGCTGGGCAACCGCAACAGCAACTCCATCGACACGCTCATCAGCGTGAGCGCGCACTACAAGCAGATGCTGACGGCGAGGGGCAGCTCGGAGAAGAAGCTGCCGGCGAACCTGACGACGCAGCAGGTGGCCGAGGTCATCAAGCAGGGCTACGAGACGCTGAGCATCCAGGCGCGGGAGGGGCTGGACGGGTGGGAGCGGTACCGGGAGGCGGACGACAAGATTCTGCTCAAGAAGCTGGCCAGGACGGCGGTGGGGGATGTCATGGGCATGGTGGAAAGGCAGAATTATTGAAAATATACTGTTCTTCCTCTTCTCCTTCTTTTTCCTCCTTTACTTCTTCTTCTTCTTCTTCTTTTCCTTTGTTTTCTAAAAGCGATTTAATGAATCTGGGTTATATTTGGTTTAATCGCCGTTTTTGTCCTTTTCAATGTCCGTGTGATTGACAAGTCTATACCTAGAGATGATTCTATACGGGATAGTCCACACGTACACGCATACAGTGGGGGAGAAGAGAGAGAGAAAGGGAAGGGATAAGGGGGAGCAATACGGAGTCATAAGCACATGTATGGCGTATGGTGGATCCAGAGGGTGCCTTATGTCAAGCTTCTTCGTCGTGGACTTCCCGATTCGAAGCACCTCGATCGGTATACTACCTACCGCAGCAGTGGAGTTTTATAATACAGCACACGCCTTTCTTCCTTGTCAACCTGTGACATCAAATGCTTTCCGAATCAGCAATAAACGTCCACAGCGTCCACGTCCTCTGGCAACAAAACCCCATCCATTTCCTCTCCTATGAAAAAACAGTATAATCAATGTCAACGCCTCTTGCTCTTCCAGCCTCTCAACAACAACAACAACAATAACAATCACAGTTCGTATCTCATCTCATCTCATCTCATCTCACCCCATCTCAGCTCCGTCCTCCGCCCAAAAGTTCTACTACTACCTACTACTCCAGTCCCCCACTCTCCACCAAACCACCAGACCCCCTAGTCAAGCCCCCCCAAGTCAAAATCAAGTCGACCATAGGGCGCGCGCGCGAGCGCAAGCGGCAGGCCGAAATCCGGCCATGTCAATCCTCCCCTGTCCAAAGATATGTCAAAAGACTTCTAAGCAAACCACCACATACGTACATACCTTACCTGAACTATTGGGATACTATCAGCTCAGCCTGACCGTATGACTATAGTTTTTTTTTTTTTTTTTTACCCTTCTCCCTTCTCTCTTTCTTCTTTTCCTTTTTTCTTCTTTCATTTAACTCTCAGGGCGCAGTGCCGCACAGGGCAAGGGACCAGAATGACAAGCAAACGACATGTCATTGCGTGTCCGTGGCGCCCTCCCCTAACTTTACTCCGTTTTGCTACCTCCATTCCAATTCTTTCTTCTCCTTACCTTTCCTTCTTTCTCCTCTTTCCTCCATTTCTTTCTTATTTTTTCATCTTGCTTATTCGGCATTCCTCCCCGCTCTATTTCAAAGGACCGCCTTCTTCCACTTCACGGGATTCCTCGAAATAAGCTCCAGCTTACTTACACCGCCCGCCGCATGTCGTCACTCATCTCATCTCATCTCACTCAACCCCCCCGAAAGCCGACAAAAAGGTCATCAAGCAAGACAAACATGATACACTCTTACAACATAACCTCATCTCCTCATTACAGCTTTTTCTTTCCCATCATACTTCAGTCATACTCTCTTCAACGGTGCATACCCTCGATTTCCGCCGGTACTTCAAGATCACATCCCTTCGGCCTGCCAAACGCATGCAAGGTTGCTCGGCATCGGATCCGACGTCGGGCGACGCCTTTCTACGGCGAACCACACCCTTGCTGGCAACTCGGCTCCAATACAACATCACCATGCCAAGTCTCTCGTCACTCACTTCCTCGGGCAACCTCCTCATACGAGCTTCCGAAACTCAATGACAAAACTTAGAAACAACACTTGAAAACGGATATCCTTACAAACTCTCCAATGCCGCCTTCACTCGACTCATGTTACTCACATGGTATACCCATCAGCTCTTAATGACAAACCACATCACAACACTGAAGCAGCTGTTTGTCCCAGAGGCATTGTTGAACTGTATGAACAGGTATATTGGTTCGATTCCCATCCCGTTGGAAGGCCGAGGCCCCCGTGGTATCTTGTAGTATAATAGAAAAAGAAGCTAATTGTTTACAGGAAACATCATGCCACGACATCAGGGGTATGGTCGCATGCGCAGCGTTACATCGTCATCCGGGCTCAGTCGCCCTACTCCAGCCTGCATCCTCCATGTCTTCATGCCGTCTAACCCAGCGGAAGAACCACATGTATGCAGCAACCAAATGAAACAATACGAGAAAGAAAATGGCCCAGTCCGAGTGCTCTAGAAGAAGGCGTGGAGGAGACGTCTCCAGGCGGGCATGGCAGCAACCTCCTCGCGTTCGCGACGAACCTCATCCCAATCGATCTCACGGAGGCCGGTGTCGACGTCGATGTCCTTGGTTCGCAGGAAAGGCTCACGCTTCCAGAGCCAGCCAATGATCCAGAAGGCCAGAACGACGGGGGCGGCGAGGAACTGCTTGAAGAAGCTCTCCGCAGTACCCATGCCCGGCTCGCCGGGGCCAGCAATGATGGCAGTGTAGAACTGTGATCAAACAAAGTCAGCAACACGATTCGTCGAGACAAGAGATTGGGCTTGGAGGATTGGGGGAATTCGTTTCTTACCTGGGCGATGAGGACAATGATGCAGAGGAAGAGGCCAAGGTATGAGCCATAGACACCACCGACAGCCTTGAAGGGGATCTCGTCCAGAGTGTGGCCGTGGTACTTCCAGGCATTGCGGAATCGGATGTGGGCAAGGCAGACGGAGCCCCAAGTGAAGAGAGCGGCAAGACCAGAGATGGCGAGGAGCCAGTCAAAGACGACAGGACCGGTGGCACTCAAGCTGACGTAGGCGATGAAGCCGCACAGGATGAGTGCAACGACCGACGGCAGAGGGCGGCCCGACTTGTCAATGTAGGTGAAGAGCTTGGGGGCGTATCCCTGCTGAGCAAGGGCAGTCAGGGTTCGAGATCCGCCATACACACCAGAGACGCCAATGGACAGGACGGAAACGAGAATGACGAGGTTCATGAAGTGGTCGAAGCCCTTGAGACCAGCATACTTGCCGACGAGCACAAAGGGCGAGGCCTTGGAATCCGAGTAAGCGGAAGAAGAGAGGAGGGACGAGTCGTTGCTGTCAATCAAAAGTCCGACAAAGAAGAGGCCGAGGATGTAGAAGACGGTGATACGCCAGAAGACCTGCTTGATGGCACCGGGCATGTTGCGGGTGGGGTTCGCGGACTCGGCAGCGGCGAGACCGACCAGCTCAGTGCCGGAGAAGGAAAAGGCGGCTGTGACGAAGACGGAGCAGAAGCCCTTGAAGCCGTTTTTGAACGCACCGGGGTCGTACCAGTAACGGGCACCCCAGTACTCGTGGTAACGGCCATCCTTGGGACCACCACCGCAGACGAGGACGACGGAAATGATCATGAAGACGACGGTCGCCCCGAGCTTGAAGCACGACGCCCAGAACTCCTCTTCAGCATAGCCCAGAGCGCCAAAGACGTTGATGATGATGATGGCGACAAGGAAGATGGTGATCCAGACAGCCACGGAGATGTCTTCATTCCAGTACCCAATCGTGATACCACAGACTGTCAACTCGAGGGGAAGCACGGCAGCCCACTGCAGGACATAGTTCCAGCCCATGGCGAAACCCCACGCGGGGTCGATGAATCGAGCAGAGTACGTGTAGAAGGAACCAGAGACGGGGTACATGATGGCAAGTTCACCGAGGGCGTACACTATCGGCATCGTCGTCAGCGCCACAGGACCCTACACGAGCACGGTAAAGGGACATGCACAAGCTACTTACCGACGTTGAACATCATGATACCGACAATGAGGAAATCGACGAAGAGAGAACCGGGGCCCTGGTTTTCAGAAAGCTGTCAGCAAACAAACGAGGTCCCTCAAGCTGGATGGGGTCGCTGGATGAGGCCAAACTTACACCTTTGCTCAGAGCACCACCCGAGCCGACGAAGAAACCGGCACCGATGGAGCCTCCAATGGCAATCATGTGCAGATGGCGCGCCTTCATGGGGCGCTCAAGCTCCACGATGCCAGGGCCATAGTGCTTCGGCCTGAAGGAGTCGGCGTTGAGGCCGTTGCGTGTGAACCAGTTGGGGTCGCGCTCCAGGCCCTCCTTGGGGATGACGGTGGTGCTGGTCTGGTAGTCGACGACATTGTCCCCCTTCTCGGGGGGCGTGACGAGGCCGCTCTCCTTGTTGGACATGATGGAGGGTCGGTCTTGTTGTCCTTTCCTTGTCTTGGTGTGCCTGTCTTCTTGCTGCCCTGTGCAAGGCTGGAGACGTTACACCTGGGGATGAAGAAGAAGGATGAGGAAGGAAGAGGGGAGAGAAGTGAGGACGAGGACGAGGGACAGTCGATCCTTTATGAGCGAAGGAGGATGCGATTGGGGGACCAGAGACCCTTTGGCTGGCAGCAGGGATTCCGGTTGAGGGCGGTGTCGACTAGGACGATTTTATGCATGGAAGCCTTCGCAGGAACCGAACCAGGCCAGACCAGACCAGACCAGATGGCAAAAGGCCCTAAAGGACGTTGCACCAGAGGCTTGTCTGGGGTTGGAGGGCTGGAGGCTTGGAGGCTTGGAGGCTTGGGGGCTTGAATGGTCGGAGAGGGGCGATTTGGGGAGGCTTGCCGTTGGTGTCGAGGCTAGCCAAGCTGGAGGCTTTTAGCTTCGCAGCTCGTTTTATTCTATTTTCTGGCCTGGAAAATAGATAAAAAGCAGGCGCTGGGGGGGGAGGGGGGTGTGAGGCAAGAAAGAGAAAGTGGGAAGGAGGAGGGGGCAGAAAAAGAGCCAAGATTTCAACCGAGGCGGAAAAGGTACAGGAAAGGGTACCCTGACGCACGATGGAAGTACCTCGAGGCGTTGCAGATGGTCTCTGGCACATCAGATTGCGCTGCACTGCAGTCCAGCGGTCCAGTCGGCGTTGTCGAAACTGGGCGAGCGTTGCTGGAGGAGGGTGGGAAGGGAAGCCTCAGACACCGCAGAGCAGAGCGCAGCACATGCAAGCCAAGAGCGAAAAAGGCCTCGATCGCCTTGCCTGTGCCCGGCGTGAGTCCCTGATGAGGCTACCGGTCCTGTACGAAGCAGCCCTTGCTGTGTGTGAGGGAGCCCAGCACTTGCGATCCATCGCTGGCAGTGATATTCCTGTACTTTTACGAGTACGAAGAGGTACATGCGAAGGGGAGGAGGGGTACTTTCTGCCTACATTACCTCACTCACCTCTACCGATACACATACAGCCCGGCAAAAATTGGGCAGGCGCAAAGGACAAGGACACGGACAGAACGAACCAGAGGCAACTCCAATTCTCGACTCGTCCAGCTGCTTCAGTTCTTCAGCTCCCGTCCCCTTCACTCTCTCCTGCGTACCTCGACTGTCACCACCGACAACGACGATGACACGACGACAGAAAGACGCAGCTGGCCCAGTAGCAATCTGCCCCATGCGACATCGATCCCTGCCGCCTCTTGCTTCTCACCTGCTGCATCTGCATCCTGGTAACCTGCTAACATGGCCCGGTACACAATCAGACAAGTGCGATTGATCCTGGTGCAAGCAGCCAGGCAAGCAAAGAGCTGGTGACACCGACCTGTTTGCGAGCGGTAATATGGTACAGTACAGGTATTACGAGCGCTACACCATCCAGTATGGCGCTCATGTCCCAAACGCTCCAAATCCCCGGCCTCTGCCAGATACTAACATCTGGGTCTCCACAAAGGCGATGATAACCCATCCCCCCATTACGCGCGTGCTGGACCCCGGCCCATGTCGAGGGAGCGCCCCTCACCCCCCCGGCTTCCCCAACCCCAATCATGGATGGACGTCTTGGATGGTGCAGATCTTGGCGGCCCTTTGGTTCGCCCGAAACAAAACTGGCTGGCCGTTCTCTTTGCTCTGCGTCCCTGCGCTGGTTGCTTGTGCTTGTTTCGTGCTTGTGCCTGGTGTCTGCCCTGGGGACCGGGACCTTGCCGCTGCCATTTCGCCCACGACAAGGCCCTTGGACCATGTGCTGATCCCTATCAGAGACAAGACACACAGACTCAAACATTATCGGCCGGAAGAATTACGACGGCCATTGCCCCATGCTCTGCACGAGTGAGCAATATCCGGAGCGAGCCATGGGTGCAGTGGTTATCAACAGTCCCCGCATCGCCCTATCGCGTGCTGATTATCAAATCGTTTCGCTGCCGCTATCAGTGGATGCTGCGTGATGCCCGCAGTCAACCAGATACAGGCCCACCGCCCCTACGGGGAAGTTGGGGGTTTGCCCGGCACCGGCTGTTCAGTGGGCACGCATCACGCTTGCGGCCTAAAGAGAATCCATGCCTGCAGATGTTGGCGCTACTGTACACTACGGGGGCAGTGGCGCTGCGGTTCCCTGGGCGTATCCGCCAATTGGCCGGAGCCTTGCGACTGATGCTCCGAGCCTCGTACTTCGTGCACAGATACAGCAAACGGGGATTGCCCAGGGCCTCCGGGCTCAAGGGTGCAGTGACGGCCGGCGATGCACCGACGACACGGGCTGGCGCTGAAGACTGTTAGCATTGACCTGCACATTCGGCGTCGCAGCGAACATGGGCTCGGTAACGCTGATCGCTGCCACCCAAAGTCGCAGGTTCCTCAAACAGCTGAACAGGTAGCACGGCACGACAGCTGTCCGTATCCTGTACATCAGCCGGCCCAGCTGGTTGCATTTGGCATTGGCATCGTGGCGGCATCATCCGACCCTTCGCTCCATGGATCTCGCTCCTCCTCCTTGTCAGGCTGGGACGGATGTACACGGAGTACAACCATTTCCAAGGTACTATAGTAGTACTCGATACTCGCATGCCTTCGAAAAGAGCAGCAGAGCAACCAGCGGGGAGACTTGGGATGTTAGTACTTCTCACTCGTGTCAGCGCCAGCACACCGCTTGAGAGCTTGTGCTCGCACTCTTACCTTGTGATGGGCACTCAGTCAAAGGGACATCGAAATGAAAAGCAGAACAAGTGCCTGGGAGACGACCTGGTACCGCTTCAGCGTGACGCCCAATCGAAGGAGTCCCATTGCGAACAAGGGGCACCTGGCACTTGTCCGCCTCGCCTCGCCTCGCCTGGCTGCTCAATGATGAAGCTTGCATCATCATGCTCGCTGCAAGCAGTGCTTGTCCCTTGCAGAATGCTTCAGTGCAGTGTTCTCAACCCTTGAATTACAGTACAGCTCCCTGCGAGAAAGGAACGAGATGCACACAGGTGGTCGCACTCAAAAGCTGAGGTGCAGCAGATTGTCCGATATCCTTAGATTGTCACTCTCCCACTGATGCCCATTACTCGCACCGCTTGACAGCATACCGGTTGTCATTCAGCTCGTCGGTCATTCAAAGCACTCCATCGCATTCAGGTCGCTCGCAAGTCCCTCCAAACATCACCAGACTCGACTCCGCAATCGTTCCATCCTCGTGCGCTTGGCCGCCATCTTGCTGCACTCCCTCCTGCACTTGTCCTTCACACGCCACATGGTCCATGTTCGCCTCGATCATACCAGCCGCTGGCCCCCGATAGCCTTTTCGACCAACGGCGAGGCAATCTCTGATCCACCAAGTCGATCAGCTCCTCGATGGCCGAGCTGACCTGGTACGAGTGCATACAACGCCTCCAGTTTATAATAGAGTGAAGCCAGGATATCTCCATAAGTTTCCACCACGAGCGATAGCACGATTACATGTGGTTGGTGGCTGCATCGCCGGGCAGCCGGTGTATCTCTTCCATGCTTAGCACTCGAGGTCACCACACCACCCATTGGATCTGGAGCCTCCCGGTGGCGACGTGCGTCTTCCACGAAGTGTTCTAGCAAGCTTCGAGCCCTGCTGACCTGCCCTTCCTGACCCGAACCTGTCGTCTTGGCCCGAGGCGCCGGCGGGTCGCATCTACTGCACCCATCAGCTTTTGGTATCATCGCCGACAACCTAATTTCACAGGTCGCGGACAACACGAGTCGTGAGCCAACAGATGGTCGTTGCCGGGAGGACATGAAAGGGCGGTCTTTTTCTTTCTGGCAACCATCTATCCCAAACACCCACACGCTCCGCTTACTACTCGTGTCTATCAAAGAGGGAAGATATCGCAAAGGATGAAGCACGGAACCGAATCTTGGGCTACCGATGAGACGTGCTTGTTCTCCAGACATTACACCGGGCTTCATGCAAATGGCCGCCCTGTAACATCTGGCGCCTCTCAATGTTCTTTCCTCTTACACGGGAGCTGCTGGCCTTGGAATGTCTCATACTGGTACTGGACCCTGCAATCCTTGAGCGTGCTGAATTGGGCACCATGATACGAGCCCCCTCCGTCATGGGTGGGAGAATGTCACTAGGCAAGTTCCTTGCGTTCCATGATCCCGCACACACGACGGCGTACCAGTAGAGCAGCCAACTACACAGGCGGCTGGTTGCATGATCACCGCCCAAGTGCCGGAGACGCGAAGCTCGCTGGGCTCAGCAAGGCTGCTGGGGGAAATACAAGGACTACTTCTCACCATGACAGATGCAGACAAGATGCGGCACAGCGTGCTACTGACGAATCTATTACACACGCCTTGAGATCGTGGAGGATGCGCTTCGCTAGCCCGCTAGGTATCTGCGAACCGGGCTATCTGGCTATTAGTGCTGTGATACCGTCGTTATTGTCCGTCGCCCCCAGCCATAGTTCAAGCCAGCTCAATCACACTCGCCTGCCATTCTTTCAACAAACCGCTCCATGCTTCTAGCTTCACCCTAGTGTGCTTCGTGGCGCCATGCTCGTGCTACGGCTGGTGCCTCCTTCGGCTAATGGCGTCCCCTCTTCGTGATAGGCGACAGCAGTTGCACGCCCCGACACGTTGGAGGCCAGAAACTGCGCACCACAAAAGCGAGGCTCAACACTAGAATGCGAGATTTTCTTCTAGAAGCCGCTCTATCAGCTCGAGGGCGTCATAAGCATGATATCTACGGCGCCACCACTGGGCTGGCTCGTACAGGCACCGCGAACCGAGCAGGGAAAAGCGACGGCATCCGGCGGAGAGTCTTGTTGCGCGGTGACGGCCTTCTCTCTGCCTCGGCTCCCCCTCACACCGACAAGAGGGCCATTTGCCCCAGGATCCTCAAGCAGACGAGCACTGCTACTTGATACGTACTAGGGGCTTTGTCTAACCATGTCATTAGCGTCGCCATCTGCCTCCTCTGCAGATATCAAATCTGACCACTACGTCGCCCATTAGGACGCCAAATGCGAGACTGGCGGTACACACGGACCACGAGCAGGCTCATGGACCACTAGCATCAGTACGGGGTATCGTTAGAGCGATGGGGGAAAGGGAAACGAGTCAAGACCTGACGATAAGCACATGCCAGGTAGAGCGACAGAGAGATATCGATAACCGCAGCAGCACTGATGCACGTGCGCGCTCTATTATCCATTTGCAGTGACACCAGCCAAACCAACCTCGTTCCTCTGGCAGAGAACGATGCCGTTCTTCAGCCGCCTTCATGACATGCATAAGCAGCGTCCCTGATGCTACACCACGCGATTTGGGCTACTGGGCGATGGCGCCGATCGCATTGACGCAGAAACACCATGTACGGCGCCTTGGTCCTTGAACTTCCCGGCCTAGTCCAGCACCGCCCGCAGGAACAGACAAGGCAGGCCTTATCTGGTCTTGCCGGTGTCATGGTGGCTGCAGGAGAGCCCTTGCCTACCAGGCCTAGTCCGTCACTTCCGCTCTATCCCAAGGCCTTCGAAAGCTTCTCTTCACCCCGCAAAGCACCAAATTCTCCGGCACGGCAAGGCGGCGCGGAGGGCGCCTCGTGATAATAGCCCGCAATGCACTTGTAAACGGAGGAGTGAGACGGGTGCGTCGTTCTAGAATCGCTAGAAGCATTACGAGCACCTATCTGTAGCGCATACATACGAGTACAGACATGTCGCAGGGAGAGAGCTGCTTGACGCCCGGACAGCACGCATCTTGCGCCACTGACACAGGACGACGACATCTCCCGCTGCTGCTGTCTCATATTACACCTCAGCTCTCCGGTGACGATACGTACTACGGACTAGTCTTCCAAGAGCATGTTACGACGGTTTCGTTGCTTTCTGCTTGATACAAAGCACGACTAACTGCTTGTAGCTCTCAGCGACATCCCTTGCAATCTCCTGCCACCTCTTCACGCACGCTATCAAGGATATCGGGCACTAACGAACGCTTGATGGCTGCTTCGACTTTTGTGTGTCCCGGCCCCAGTTAGCCGCATGTGGCAAGGTCGCACGGCCGGTGCAGCAGATGAGCGAATGACACTCTTCCCCAGGGATCGGCGACGCCGTCTCCTCCACCAGGGATGTGATTCGCGATGATGCAGACAACACCGATGCCCTGAGCGAAAAGAGACCGAGCTGATAAGCACATCAGCTGGCTCGTGGTGATACTACCGCTACGAACCAGCCAGGACCGAGTCTACGTTGGCAATCCGAGGCGGAGCTGCCGCGTCCTGTCTCAGCTCGATAAGACTAAGCAAGTTAAGTTGGGAAGATGCCCCCAAGTGAAATGATGGTGCCAATGGTACGGTAACAGTCGAGTTAGCAAAGCGGGAAAAGGCAGACGCCGGCCCCTCTTGGTCTTCTGCAAGTCGTTCCCTCGACCCTCGACAAGGCCGTCGGTGATGCGTCGCTCCACCACTCATCCAAACATGGGTCGTCGCGGTGGCTCTTCTCTTTTTGGGTATCCGCCGCCTTGATACCGATAGCCGGACAAGGGAAGCAAATGACACGTTGACTGTTGGTCATCTCATCTCCTTACAGTACTGTACAAGACAAGAATCAGTGGCACGAGTCAGTGATGGCCAGCGCCTGTCAACCTTCCCATGCAGCTCTGCTCCGCTTTCGTGTTCAAGCTTTCGATATCAGGCGCCTAATGGGTGCAGCGTGGGAAAGCTGAAGAGACATGGCGCGTTTTGTGCATACGCATGTGGACTTGTCAACCCCATACTCATATGGAGCAGTTTCGCGTGCGGAAGCTCCACCAGCAGCAATGGTTGACAACTCGACAGGCGAAAACCCCTCAAAAGATCGAGACTGATCACGTCTCCCAAGATAGCGGCAGGTTTCCGGTTGTCAGAGTCCTGACATGCCGCCCTTGATACCAATCATGAGGTATCATGCATGGCGTAAGCACTCGTTGACAAAGGAGCTGCCAAGGAACCAAGCGTCTCCCCCCCGGGCACCGACGGTCACTGCGACACTCTTCGCCTCTTTGCAACAACGGGATACGACCACCTGTTGTAGGGTTGTATCATTCACGCCGGATGGGCCATTTTGAATTCAAGCTTAACATTCCACGCGGCTCTGCGTCGATTCGGCAACCTGGATTTACCACTACACAGTAGCACTACTGTACCTCGAGATGGCTTTGCAACTTTCGTCTTTCCGGACTGGGCAGCTCTTCAATTGGCCTCGACGACGTCTCTCGATGGCGGCCTCCCTTGAGTGAAACTAACCCCAGGCCCACCTGCATTGGCGACGTTCGGCTGCTGCGGAGGTATCTCGTCACGATTGACAGAGCTCGTGATGGCCTCGCTGAGATCCTCTCGGTTCACCCTCCTCCTCTCCCCCATGGTGGAGTTTCGATTACGTACAAATTACCACCGCTTTCACGACGAACGGCGAGATCCTTGAGTCTGGGCATCTCCAGTTTTCGCCCCATCGAACTAGATACTCCAAGATTTGAGAAGCCAGATTGGAAAAACAGGGTCCGTGATGGCGACAAAGACGACAGAATCCGGGGCCCCAGGTTTTGGGTGGATTGAGGGAAAGCTTGGTGGCGAGCGGCCGTGGGGCTTTGCCGGACGTCTGTGGAAACTCGTCGGGACGAAGCCATCGCCATGAGGACCGAACTCTATTTCCCCAGATTCTCAATGATGCTACCCCGGAGAAAGGCTTGAACTCAATTAAACGAGAGATTTCGAATCCGTCCGTCCTTGGGCAGAATATGGCGATCCCGTGGTTTGCATGCTTGGGCTCGGCAATTGGCGGCTCAGGCGCGCATCATGCAGAGGCGCGCTTTCGATTCCGCTTTGCGCGCCCGTCATTGTGCATCTCCAGGAGACGCATGTCTGCCCATTGATTGGGTCCGTGTTATTTGGTCCGGCGCCAGGCCTATTGATGCAGATTTCCACTGGATTTTGCTTTTCTCTTATTCGTTGTTTTGCATGCAAGTTCCCCTGGCCTTGATTTCCTGTTTGCGGCTGGCCGTGGCGTTTGCCACTGATTCATGTGATCAAGCCATATCCCTTCGCCGCTGCCACTGCTTGTGCTACGGTGGCTTGAAGCCACGACCGAGCAAGAAGAGAAATGACGGTGGTTGGGGGGGACTGCGACGAGAAACGCCGGTGATGCAAGCGGCCTCCTAGGCGTCTGGCGAGATTACGGTTAAAAAAGGGAGGTGAGGGTGATGGACGCGAAGAACACACGACCCAGCGAGACGGTTCCATCGATCGGGGACGGTCAGTTCCAGCGGAATGACAAACCTCCAAGTCGAGAGAGGCGAAATCAGGTCGGCATATATGGCTTGAGCTGGTTCTTGGCTCGCGACATACCAAGGCACCTACAGACAGGAGGGAAAGCCACGTAAGAACCTTGGTTGAGAGAAGGATATTTCGAACCTTCTAGGTTCCAGCATAAACTTTCCCTTCTTTTTGTCTTACACCGGAGTGCCACTACGCACATGGTGGCCTGCCCAAGTCTAAAGTCTTGCGGGTAGAGCCAGCAATGAATGGCGCACCCTCCTTTGGATCAAGACAATGGAAAGGGAGGGGAGTCAAGGTGGGTTCTGACAGTCTCTCCAGATTTCTCCAGAATTTCCTATTGAGGAAACATGTGCGTTGAGTAGCTTGCAAAGGGAGGCTTGTTCCTTTTCTTTGGCGTTTTCTGGCGCTTTTCGTCGGAGTGAAGTGTTGGAAATGGTTAGAGGTTCAAGAAGGTTGAAGTGGTTGAAGGGGATGCAAGTTTCCGCGCGGGCTGGTGGCGAGGGAATGGATTCCGCGCGGCTTTGCGTCGTGTCTTTTGCATTTGAATTGTGCACTGGGCGGCTTAGACGCATTCTGTTCTTTCGTGGCAGTCGTTTGGGGTTTCGACTTGTTGAGTGTGGTTTGGTGATGGTGGATGGAGGCAATTGTCCCGTTGGTCTGTTCCTTGTGAAGTCTGCCATGTCAAGTCAATGCAGGATAAGAAAAATCAGGTGAGCTAGGTTTCGAGTTGCAATATGCCTGTTCGTACGTAGAAACTGCAAAAGTGTGCCTACTATTTGGCGCGTCACAGCTTAGGTACCGGACAGACGCGAAGACTTCTTCCCAGGGTAAGCATAGTTGTCTCGGCTGACTGTCTTCAGTCTTGATTTCTTTCGTGTAGAATGTCGCAGCGCTTCATAATGTAGCTGAGACTTGAGGTTCTGTAATCCGTTCTTTTGGTGCTGGAGGCACTTCTCGATGTTGGGGGGAGACGGGACACGCATGTTCCCTCACGTTGGCTGTCTGCGTTGCTGTTTACCCTTCTTGGCTGCTGTCTGTACCGAGTCATCAAGTTAGCCCTTAACCATTTGCCTCCTCATGGAGGGTAATTTTCAGTGCCGAATATAGAAGACTGGCTTATCTCTTTATGAGGGTTTGCAGTCCTCTTCGCCGTCTGAACCGACATGCTTTTTGTAGGTAGCACTCAGGTCGGCCGGCTCACAGACTTTGTTCTTTCTAAGTCGTTCGATTTTGTCATGGCGGATCTTTTCAGACAGTTTAGTGCTGTGCTAGCGACTGCCTTCACGATCAAGAGCTTCTGATTAGAGTGATAGGACACCTTGACGAGGGTCTCGAGATGCATCACCGTTCAGTCTCGTCTAGGAAGAGCTACCCTACACCCGGCATGAGAAAAGCCACCAAGCTTCATGAATCAGCTTATCTATCTTTCCTTGCGTCTTGCAATTACCTTGAATGTTTCTGTATTCAATTTAATAGCTAGCTCACCCGTCCTACATGCTCTATAATGAGATTTGGCTTTTGGCCTGGATAGTAATAGAAAATAAATAAATAAACACATAAACTGAACTTCATCATCTTGTCCATTAGAATATCCCATACAGGCGACAAATCTCCAACAGTGTCCAATAAAGAACAAACCGCTCGTGAATCCAGAAATGCGCCCGAAGATGCCTCGCGACCATATCCCCCCTCACAATCAAGTCAGATCGAGCCACACTGACAAAGTTGCCATTTTGGACGTCGCCCGTTTCGAGTAGATCGAGAGAAATGCCGGCGTCTGAGAAGAACCGCTTCATCCTGCCGATGGATTCTGCATCATCCCAGTGAAAAGGCGCAAGGCTATCGTGTAGAGCGGCTTTCACTCTGACGATGAAGTCTGCGGGATCTCTTTGATAGGCTGTTTCCACTTCAGTATGGTTGGCGAATCCGATTCGCCTCGCGTATAGACTCGGAGATTGCGAGGGAAGGTCTTTCAGCGATGATGGCTGCATCTCGGGCGCAGAAGAAGCTGTTGGAATGAGGCTGTTGATTAGCTGATTGGCTTGCTGCTGTAATCCTGAGAGATCGGTCCGCAGAGCTGAGATGCCGTTGTGGATTGCTTGCGTTCTGGCGCCCTCTTCGCTGGTGGTGGACGTGGCTGCCAACTGCATCAATCAGATGACGATTCATGACATGGTCAGACAACCAGACTTGCCTGTGGAGGTGTGTGATTGTTCATCGTTGCTGGCTGAGGTGTGTCTCCAGAGCAGAGTGACTAGATGAGTGTGCTGGAGAGGTTGACTAGATAAGAAGAAAGAAGAGTTCTTCAGGACGGAAAACTTGTGTGAAAATGTCAAACATGATACTTCACCAAGCCGAGGGATTCTGTTGGATAATATCCATGTACCCAATGATATCGCTGCACGTTGCAACGCCCTGCCCGCAGCCGTCTCTGTCAAGCACACTCGATCAACTCTTGCTCACGTCAAGGCACGTAGCCGCCTTGTACCAATAACCTCGAACGAGTGCTAAAAGTCTGTATTGTTAACATCATCACCGTGATATGCTAGTAGTAAAGGCGTAGCAGGGCTCTTTGGCAAGAGGGGGGCCGAAGCCGTGCTTTTGGCTTGGACGAGGTTGAACTTTGGGAACTCGGTTCTTTTTTTCAGACCCGGGAAGTCCTGCAGCCCCAATATCCGCCCAATTGCTTCCTACGTGTAGCATAGATATAGTCAGCAGTATTGCCAAGAGAAGGCTCCGTCGCCCATGCTCAGTTGTCAAGGAGAGTGCATCATCGTGAGTCTCCAACCTGTTCTCCGGGTCCAGGGGGAGCATGAAAGGAGGATTGTGTTGGCCAAAAGCCAGGCTCCGTCTCGGGCAGCAAGCTTTCTGTAGCAGGCGACAAGTCTTGTCTCTCGGGTGCCTGTTTGCAGACTCAGGTGTGAACCGGAGAGTCTATACGCAGCAATGTCAAGGGAGGCCATGGTACAGGGACTCATATAGAGCTTGACGCCCTCTTGAGTGTTGTCTCGAGTGTTGAGTTGAGACCATGTGGCTTGAAAGCTCCGTAGTTTCGCTCGCGAGGATTGCTCTGATTTGCGTCTGGCCAGCACGTCCTGTCAGCTACAGCCCGAAGACGTGACACGCTCCTAGATATCCGCAAGCCCCCAGGGCCTGAAGAATGGCTTGAAGGATCATACCACGATAAAAGTGCCTGTAGAGTGATAAGATTGGTTCCAGATCGGCTTGCTGTAGGTATTTCGAGTAAGGTAGGTAGAACCAGAAGGTTGTATCATTGCACTTTCCACGGTTCCGTCCTGAACATGCCTGCCATTTCTGAAAGCGCCTCACGCATCGCTTACAGAGATGGAAAGGGCATGAAGTCTGGGAAGGAACCATCTCTGGCCGCAGTATATAAAAAGAAGCATCACCGCCGCTCTCTCTCTCCTCCTCTTCTCCTCCTTTTCCTCCCATAAATCCAAGCAAATCAAAGACAGTCACCTCATCCTTCTTTGGCCATCGGCCACTCCGCCCTTCTTCGTGATTTCCGGTTCGCCCTGGGGGAATGTCTTTGCCTGGAGACTCAGCAGTCAACAAGGACCCGTATAGGGCCTTCGGGAGGTGAAACCTGCCCGCAACATGATGGTCATCATTGTCTCCAGGTTGGCCCCGCACACTGCTGTCAAGCTGTTCAGTGCTTGTACTGCTACCCAGCCGGGGCCAGATGAAAACCCAGCTGTTGGGGATGGCGTGACGTTGGCTTGCATCGTCATATGCAACCATGCCTTCTGTCTGCCATTAGGGTCTTCGAACAATCGACCCAGCCCTGACCGTACATTTTTGTCGCGCTTTCTCGTGTGATGACTCTTGATGTCCCCCCCAGATCCCACGATACTCTATCCATGTGGCTCAGACGTTGATCATCATTGCCCGGACTCTCCCCCGATCCCAAAGATGGTCAAGCAACACTTGCCTCCTGTGCGTCATTTGGGTTCTGAACAATCCACCCGTGGAGAGAAGGAAAAGGGAAAGGTTACGGAGGGTGAGGATGGGCCATATAGGCGAGGTGGTTGTTCACGTGCTCATGAGGGAACGGGAGGGAAAAGGAGGGGGAAAACATACTTTTCTCTCATGTCGTCATGTCTGATCCAACCTTTTGTACCTTAGGTATGGAGAGATGAATCAGAGAGGCGGATCTAGAAGCTTGCGCAAGCATCGACTCATCTATGTCTAGAGGAATCAGAGGCCGGCCAGACTCTCTGGGGATTGACTCTTCATCGAACTGTGAACTTTGTTGGGGTGGCTAGGTATGTAGGGAATTGGAAGTTCAAGGCGCCTTGAGATGGCTGAAACGATGTTGCCGAGAAGCCATCAACTTGCATAGGGAGCGAGACAAAGCTCTTTTCAGATGCGCGATACAAGGGGACACGGTGAGCAGACATTCGGTATTGAGAGGCCTGATGTATCATACAACACCCCTTACCTACTTTCATATGTCGAGATCGTTTGTTTGATGCAAGCTGTTCAAGCAGAAGTCGTGTACTCTTGGATCGCTACTCGAATTTTGTTGAGGCCTGTGGCTTTATGCTGACTTTGCCATCTGCCCTGGTTTGGATGGGAGGCTGATCGTTTGATATCATTCGAGCGGCGCCACCAAGGGGGGGTTTCTAAGCACGTCTTTCAGGCCAGTTCATCTCCCAACAGCCCGGGAGCCAAGCGTAGCAGCAGCTGCCGAAGCGTGATACGATACCTTAGTCGACAATGGAGGGCTGCTCTGGAAGGGTAACCCGGAGAGGGGGCATACTGAATCGCAATGGCCTGCAATGCCTTTGATTCAAACCCGGCGGAGAATATCTGAGAAAGGCATCCTTCAGTGAGATTTCTAGTTAAAACAGCCCTCTCATATGTGATCCCTTATCTTTCCAAGTTGTTCTCTGTAACGCCATCTGATAAGTCAAATGTGACGAGCACCGACTCAGATCTGTAATCAACTTAATAAAGACTGTTCAACATCTACCCTATTCGCCGTCGGAAACAACGCGTCAAGGAGTTCCCCGGGGGCTTCGTGAGAAGCCGTACCATATCACAATGGCATCGCTCAAGGCTGGGCCAACAACAGCGGAAGATGGGCACCAGGGGTCCTGGATCTGTGTATTTTGTGACAGACGACATATTACAAATCGCTCGGCTGCTTCGCGGATAACCGAGCACCAAGCGAGGGAGCCAAATCTATCGATCGTGACTGTCAATCTCGGCTTGTGATGGTCAATGTGATAGACGCACCGAGAAGAAGACGAGAAACACTGCTCAGACGCCATCTCCTTGGACATACGAGTACTGTTCCATGATTCATGGACAACTCTTACGCGCCTCAATCACTTCTCCCAAGTCAAGCCACATCGTGACTGTCACACAAGAGAACGGATCGAACAGTCGTAATGGACCTTCGCCTCCCTTGCTTCCTAGGTCCAAAAGCCTCAAGACACGGCTCGGTAGTGCCCACATGAAACCGTATTCTCGGCACATCTAGCTGATATAATGGCCGTTGGACACGTAATACTCGTCTCCCTTTGCAATAAGGGATGCTCCCGGATCGGTAGGGAGCATCAAGAGGCGTCTGGGTGTCAAAAAGAAATGTCAGTACTACATACTAGTACCATAGATTGTGATAGTAATAGAAACATCGCTCCACAGTCTAGCCTACCTGATCTCGGTGAGACACAAATTTTCCCTCCCTTCAACTTACAAGAACAGGATCCCAAAGAGACTCAATTTGCGGTCCAGAATCGACGGCCTTCTGCTGGTCGTACGATTCTAGCAAGATGAAGTCAGTGCGCATGAAAAATAATCCCGAGTCCAACAGCGTACGGACCACTGCCTTGGGTGCGACCTAACAAAGTCTCCGGTTGCCCCCCATTGACCAGTGTGGTGATACTATTCAGGCAGGCAAGCAAGGGGGTCGCTTTTTCGCCAACATGACAAGTGACGGATTGGGCGGCTCGAGCACGGGACAGAGGGCCGGGACTGAAACAGAAATTTCTCCTCAGCTGAGTCCAGCTCGGTGCGAGATGCGCATCAATGGGGCACCGCGGTCTCGGACAGAGGATAGGAGTTCTCGTACACCACATGGCGGCACAGACGGTGGCTGCGAACCGGTGAGGCGACTGCAGCACGCCTGGGGCATGACTGAGCCAGCCCCGGCATCATGCATTCGACATGAACCGGTCTTGACGAAGCACCAGTCGACAAACCCGGGGAGATGGTGTTGTGGCGAGGCGAGGGGAATCTGTTTGTCGCCCGTCACCTCAAACTGCCCAGTCCATATCATGCAGAGACACCGATGCGTCCATGTCTGCATATATCGTGGAATACAAGAACTGGATGAACCGCCTACATGTGAAGCCATCCGGATGCCGCATTGGCCAGCTTCGACGATGCAACAGCTAGCTGCGCGGAGTGCGTCGGGGAAATAGCATCGTGCATCCGTCCCCGTCATCGCATGCTCGTACATGTGTATTGCTTCGTTTTTGTCCGTTGATAGTACTAGTACTATGTAGTTCGGTGTGTTGGTGGCCATGGCTTCGGCCTCCCATTTCGTCCGAAGCCTCGAAATGCTGTTGTATGTATGAACCTTGGCCAAACACTGAGCCGCCAGCAAGGGAACCCGCTCACCTTGCACACAGTCCAACAGCTGTCACGCAAGCGATGAGGTGACAAGGAGCCGTTGACAGGTCAGGCAATAACAATTTGAGCATCACCAACTGCTGACGCTAACCGGCTTCTTCCGGTCTGTGCGACGGCCCTGTCACTGCTCTCGGCGTGAACGTATCCGGTTTCCACCTAAAACACCCGCCTGTCAAGGGATAGAAAGTTGCATAGACAGAGCAACTGCAGCAATCAGTCGCGACCGGCTCCAGCTCCGTCCCGCGAGCCCGGCTGAGCGCACGCACCGTCTGGGCTTCCGTAGACTCGAGCACAGCGATCGGTCGTTTCTGCCTGCTCTGGGGAAGTATTCAAAGTCAGGGGGGGCAGCCGTGTAAGTGCTTGATGACTTCATCTACGGCCAGGTGCATGATGGCAGCCACTACCTGGGCACCGGCATGGTTCCTCCGTGCTATGAATCTCTCAGCTTCAGCTTTAGCCGATCCGGCGATGCGGCTGATGAGAAAGGGGGGGGGACGCCAGTCAGACTCTTAACCTCTCGCCTGTTTCAGCAGGCGACGTCAAGCCGGCCGTAGCTTCGTGTGAGGCCAAATCTCCTTTGCCTGATTAGACATCTGCGAGACACCCGAGATATAGACCTCTAAACGGACAACAGAGGCCTCGTCGGCCAAAAGCCCCCATTCGAATGCTTCGGCATGATGCACGCTCTGCGCAATTGTTAGGTTCACCTGTACGATGCCCCTGTGTCCCCCAGAATGATGCCTCTCATCTGCCCGCTTCTTTACATCGAGATTCAAGGCGTATTTGATAAGAAGCAGGGATCCTCGCCGTAACAGATACTTAGCGCATCACCCAACCTCAAGGGGCAGTTTATCACTTCAGCGTTGACTCAGGATCGTTCTCGTGCAGCGCCACGGTGCGCCAAAAGGACCGGGGCCGCAACGCCCTGGGCCCAAACTTCGACAGCACTAAGCAACGCCACCTGAAATGCTCAAGCTCTTCGCCTGGGTCATGACGGGACGGAATCCGGATGGGGCGTTCGAGTTTTGTGGCGCGTTGCCGGCGCTGCTTCAGGGGCAAGTCGGACTCGGTGATGAGATTCTTTTGTGTTGTGAATGCTGGCAATTCGCTGTTGAAAACGTGCCCTTGCACGTGAATTGGACAAGAAAGCACCTCAGCACATTGCATTGGTCATGATTCTCACTCAACGAACGCTCCATTGCTTCTCAATGCTGGTTCGGGGTATGGGCAACACTTCACAGCAGCAGCGGCTGCATCGCAGGGTTCGTCCTCGCCGCCACGATCAGAGTTGGGAGGATGAACTGCTGAACTGTGCGGCCTTGCGGCTTCGTTATGCCCGATGCCGCTCGCACACGCTACGCCGTAGAGCGAATAGTTGTAAGTTGCGGTAGCGTTCTCAACCTGCCATGCTCCGCAACAAGGGTCCAGCTCAAGCAGCGGCGGGCCTGCCTTTGTCGATCTGGCACGGGAGTTGATTGACAGCTCGACGGCCTGCACGCCCAAGTCCCAATGGCCATGTACATACCTACAGGAACCACACGCAGCTCTAGGTACTAGTAGCAGTGCCGATGGCTTACGGCTTGTAGACGTAGGACGGTAGTTGTTTTCCGTATGGACGATGGAGATAAGCAATGGTGTGATTAGACGGTGGAGCAAGTAGGTCGGCATCTGCGTGCGTTCAGGACGTCATTGCAAAGACATGGAGTCAGGAATCATCCCCACGACGAACCTCGCGGGCGATGCGGAGCGTGGAGAATAAGGACTGAATGTTGTTGGTGATTTGGAAGGTCGACCCTGGCATCGGTCACACCGTCAGCTGCAGTGACTCCTGGAGTCTTGAGTGATGAGGTGAGAAACGCCAACAAGCGCCAATCTACTGCCGCCAGCATGAGGGAAAGAAAGAACTCAACACACCGAGACGTAAGTCATCTGTTCGCAGACGTCTGTCGACGCAATCCGATCTCCACACCGATGCTTCCACGAGCCTTGCACGTGGATTCGGTCAGGGACATACATACGCCAGAAAGACATGAGACGTTAGTGCCTCTGACTCGACCCTGAAGCTGTTCGCTTGTGAACAGCCAGGGAGTCGCCCCGCTGACAAGCAGGGGATCGTGTAGTCTAGGCTCTTGACAGCCATAATGGGTTAATGTGAGCCCAAAGTCGGCAATGGCTGGACGGGGGAATCATAACAGGAAATGAGAAGAAATGAAGCGGGCGGGGCGGCGGTTTGGTCACCAAGTTATCATATGTGAACGAACTGAGGCGATGTCGTCACTTCCCAAGGATAGGAGGGATCTGCCATGTACCTGCAGGCAGTAGAACCGATAAAGATGCATGACAAATGCCATATCACCTTTTGGCCACCAGCATCTTCGTGAGTTCCTGCTTGGTGTAGTATGCCGGTGATACGGGGACTGTCGGCCGAGAGGGAAGCTCGGTTCGTCGGTCCAGACGGCCTCCATGGTCATCGAACTGCAGAGACAGGCAAGGCGGGCAGGATATCATGCTGGAGCACAAGGATGAGCTTCTCCCCGCATTAGCATGCATGCTGTTGGAGAGCCACTCCTTACTCGTACGAAGTAGCGATCTCCAGGCCTAGTGTGATATGCGTGTCAGAGCGCGAGGCCGCTGCCGCTGTTGACGACTGAACCTAGAAGACTGGGGACGGGAACGCTTGGTCAGAAATCTCACTGCGATCAATCATATTCCAGACGTGTGAACTGACTGAATGATCAGGTGCCTTGAAAACCGCACACCTGTCGTGCATGTGATAGTACCTGGACATTGGTAAATGCTGGATTTGCTCCTTGACCCGTGCATTGATCCAATGTTACTTGATCTGTAGTATGTCTTCCTCGCACACGCAGATGAGACATAGAGTCATGCTGTATGCGGCTGGTATGGCAGCAGCTGTCTCAGAGCATGGATTGTGGCCGTGGGTAAACCACATGAACGGGACGTCCGTGTATGGGCAAGGCTGGTTCGAACTCAACAGCTGAAACAAGGAGCGGAATACCGCTGTTCTTTTCTTATGCCGAAGCAAGAAGATTGCTTTTGGAACGATCTCTTGACTCTTGGGTGCTTCGTAAACTCGCGGCTTATTGTTGATCGTATACTCATATGTCCCCAACGGCAAAGGCTGTTACATGCAGGTGGTGGCCGACAGCAAGGGTTGGATGCATCTCCTTCATGGACTGCCAACGAACCCATCCTCGACGTTCGATTGACCGAGAAAAGGAGCGAAAGACAGTCCAACACGTGAGCTCTTCAGTATTCGGAACATGGTACAGGCGCCGTGCGTGATCAATTTCTGCCACTGGAAGGAAGCTGAAGGGGGCCTTTGGCCTCGTACGGCGTACCAGAGCCACGACATTCGAACTTGCGAATGGCGGCATATCATTCAATGTCTGCAAAGCCGGCGAGACAGGAGCCGCAGGGATTGAACGTCTGCTAAGGACCGCCACCTCCCATGTCGCACAAGGAGTTCTCCGTGCGATGTAGTAGTCGTAATTCCAGGAGGTTGACAATGACGTTTGGTTCTCATACGTTGGGCCATGGCCTCCCTGCACCATCTTTCTGATACATAGTTGTAAGTGTGGCGCAGGGTTCTTTGCGTGGTGGTGTGGTCATCAGGGTTCGTGAACGCGCCCTGAACGCCCGCGAAGCCTTTGTAGGGAGAAAGTTATTAGTGACTATCAATTCTTGTAAGGCGGATATGAGACGACCTGCTCCTCATCTACTACCGTCAATGAACGGCGAACAGCAGAGCAACTGACGCTCGTCCAGGCAGACATGGCCGCGGCAGGTTGGCTGATTTGAGTCTCAGTTCTGACCGTTGCATCCGTCGCTTCGGGACGCCATGACATTCAGTTGCTGGTGCTGCTGTTACGGAGAGCTTGAAAGCATGGGCCACATCCAGCATCCACATACAGCCGGGGCCACATTGTGATGCCGGAGGAGACGTCTGCATAACCCCTGCGTCCATCCCTGCCACGTCCTTGGCAGTCCACCGGAACCCCTGCGGATTGCCCTCGTAGCGCAGGCGCTTGGTGGTTCCCCTGGTCCCCGGAGTCATCTAGCTAGGCCGTCTGTCACTTTTGGCACCCCGAGCGAGGGACCTGGGCATCTGGTGTTGAAGGCGGCAGCACACATGTACTTGTAGTACCCTCCGTATCTAGGGGCGTGGATACGAGTTGACAGCCTACGCCTTGGAGGTGATGGAACAGACCAAAGGGGCGAGTGATTGGTGGCAAGGCGGAACAGATCAGGCTGGGTGGGTAGAACGAGTCCCAGCAGCTAATACTCGAACACCTCTCCAGGACGGTTGGCGCCAGATGTGGCCCAAGTCAATAACAGCAGCCTCCCCAGACGGCCGGGCGACAGACGCCTGTCTGACTTTTCCCTCTCTCCTCTCTGGATTCCAGCCTGTGCCTGGACTTTTGCAACGGCAGCGTCTTTGGGCTTGGACTCGCACACGAACATCTGTCGATAGGGGCGAGCCACGAAGCCGAACAAGAAGCAGCCGCCAATCGAGCCAGTCAGCCAGCCGCCGCCATCTGCGAAACCCCAGACAAGCGCCAAGCAACGACCTGCATACCTGTACCAGTATCACCAAGCGAAGTGCAGCAGTGCACAGTAGCACAGCCAGACGACGCACGACAGACGACGATTGCGAGGCAGTCTGGCGTGGGAGGAACCGAAGAGGCTTGCGGATCACAGCCCGAGCACGAATCGAGTCGAGTCGAGTCAAGTCCGAACGGAGAGGCCGCTCGCTTCGCGCTCCAGGCCCTTTCCCCCCTTCTCCGGGCAGCAAGCATTGGATCCAGTAGCTGCCAGCCCCCCCAAACGCCCCAAATCCCAGCGCCAGGGAGCGCCTGAACCCGCCAAGACTCCCCTGTTGGCGACTCTGATCGCCGCCGTGCACGTCGACCTGGAGCGCATTCCGATTCCATCAGCACCCGACCTCATCCATTCAACCAACTGGAACCAGCCGCCAGCACCAGATCCCTCGTGCGCTGCTGCTCTGTCCACGAACTGCTCGACACTTGATTTGATCTCGGCTTACGCGCCGCACCCGCCGCACGCACCGACTCGAACCGCAGCGATCGCAATTGATTGATCATCGTGTAAGTCCACTCCAGCGCCGGCCCTCAGCCCTGTCTCAATGTCCTGCCGCTGTTCGCCTCCCCTCATCCCCCATCAGCCCCCAGCCCGTCAGCCAGCCTCCAAGCACCAGCACGGGATAATTCCTGCGTAAGGCGGCGGGCGAGATCGCAGAGTGGCCCTTGGGTTCTGCCCGCCTCCGCCATTCCCGTCGCCATCGTGTGTTGTCACGGAAGCTGCCGGGCGAATGACTGTTGTTCATTCCTCGGCTCCGCCTCCCGCCTCCCACCACCTCCTTTCATTCCAGCCACAGCCCGGCACTGCTTCGCACAACATACCTACTTGTGCTTGCTATCGAATCGACGATAGCTGGCCCTTCGTCCGTACCTTATTGACCGATGACGCAGGAGATCCATCTACCTTACCAGACACGATACCAAGCCGGAGCGCCAGATCTGGGGATCAGCAGGAGCACTTCTCCGGGCTTGCTTACCTTACCTAGTACTTGTACAGCGCCTCTCCATCCTCGCGCCAACGTACATCCAAGCCGTCGCGACCTGGGTTTCGTCACGACAGCAGGTCAACTGCTCAGCCAGATAGCCGCCAGGTGCCACTCGAATTCTTTGTTATTCTTTCCTTTCTGGCGCACTCGGCACGCCGAAATCCGCGACTTGCAGAGCATCGCCAGGAACACCCTTTTCTGAAGACTCTGATTTACTCGCCGTGCCTTTGCCCCCGGAACACGCCAAAGAAGACGACTACTCCTGCTCCTCTACCGTTGGATATCTAGTGTGCTTGCTCTGGGCCCGACACAAGTGCTCCCGTCGTATTCGATACTGTTTCCCGGACCCGGACCCCGAAGACTTATCAATCCGATGACCTGGAATAGCAACTAGTGTCCTTGGCCATCGCAATGCTGAGCGACACCCGCATGCGAGCGAGCCTGCAGGTGGCTCCCCTGGAGCTCACCAAGTCTCGGTCTGGAGACGCAAACAATGGCTCTTCCTCACACGACCGGGCCCCCAAAGGCGAATCAAGGTCAGACAGTTCGAAGCTGCGCTCGCAGATAACACCGCCGGTTACTCCTTATGGCTCGCAGGAGGACCTCAATGCTCGACCAGAATCTCATATACCGCCCGTCTTCCACAACTTTCTCCGCGCCTTCTATCCGTTTCACCCTACTCTCGCAATGTCCGATTCAAGCGTCACTCTGCCACTGGATGAAGGAGACGTTGTCTTAGTACACTCAATCCACACCAACGGTTGGGCAGATGGAACGCTGCTGGCTTCCGGCGCTAGAGGATGGCTCCCGACCAACTACTGCGAGGCGTATGAACCCGAGGAAATGCGAAACCTCCTAAAAGCATTACTCAACTTTTGGGATCTGCTGCGGATCACAACCATTGACGAGGGCCACATGTTTCAGAGCCAGGAGTTCATGAAGGGCCTCATTGGCGGAGTGCGGTATCTGCTGGCAAGTCCTCCTGCCATCCATCCCTGCAGCTTTTTTTTCCCTCTTCTTGTTCTTGATGCTGTGTACTGACTGTTCATATAGGAGCGCACCCAGTGCTTAAATCGAGAGTCTATTCTCATTCAGCGATGTGATGCCCTACGGAGGTGCCGCAAATCACTTCTTTCAGAGCTCTCCTCGCTCGTCAAGACGTCAAAGCAGCTCCAGGACCTCCAACTAGTGGCGCTGGACTTCCCCGAAGAGATCAACGACGTCGTGGACCAGATGATACTAAAGGCGTTCAAAATCATCACCAAGGGGGTTCGATTCCTTGACGTCCTGGAGGATGACAGGCGAGCCCACTCCTCTTCGATCGTAACCGAAATTCTGCCCCCAGTGATTGAGGAGACGTGCGTTCCTCCTACACCTCCCGCAGACAGGGCAGCATTTGGCGAGGCGGCACCAGCCGCTACGGATGGCCGTGCTTCAGCCAGCGCAACTTCTGGGGATGCTGCGTCTCGTGCCTCTGGTGAGACCAACGCCGCCGCTCGACCAGCGCAAAGCAACCGCTGGAGCAAGCGATTATCGTCCCTGAATGCGCAGGCTGGCCCGCGATCACGCCCGCACTCCCAAGCCAGCGTAAACCGCCTCTCCACCAACATGGCCCACAGATTGTCACTGGCTGGACCATCTCCGCTCTCTCGCCCACATCACCTGGTGTCTGAGCGTCTAAGCAAAAGTCACGACAAGTTTCTTTCGCATCTTGGCTCGTTCATTGGTCGTTTGCATCTGCAGTCTCAGTCACGACCTGAGCTTGCGACTGCCATCAAGCAATCCGCCATTTCTGGTGGAGAACTCCTGGCAGTCGTAGATGCAGTTTGTACGCAAAGCAGCTCCATGATTGGCCCACTGGGCATGTCACGGGAAGCCTTGATCGAGCGTATCCGGGACCTGGTGTTTGCTGCTCGGGATACCCTGGCGAATGCCGAAATTGAGGGAGCTGATATAATCCTGCCGCAGGATAACACCCTCATGCTCATGTCCGCGACAGGCTGTGTGAGAGCAGCCGGCGAATGCGTCGCATTGACAAAGGGCGTCATCGAGAGAACGGGAGATTTCGAACTCGAGTCTAATGGCAATTCTCTTCAACTAGACCTCAGCGTTCTGGATGCCACGGCGACAAGGTCAAGGACACCGTCGGTTGCAGAGAGGTCTGACGTTGCCAGCATTGCCGGCTCTGCCCACACCGCGGAGTCGGTCAGCTCTTCCGCCAGGCGGCCAAGTGTCGTAGCCCTTGACAAGCCCCTACCTCGAGTTCCCGAAAGCCAGCCTGATGAAGAAACCACCCCCCAGGCTCAATCCCCCAAGACGTCTCGGCCTTCTTCGGCGGCGGAAGGAACTATATCCAGTCCAGCATCCTCTGCTACATCCGTGGGCCGAACACTTCCCCCGTTGCCCCGACTTACCACCACTCCCATGCCCTACCAGAGTGCGGAGGACAGCGGTTCTGCCCGTGGGCAGGATCCCCATTCCTCCTTTGATAGCATGACTGGCTCCAGTGCTGGCAGCAGCACAACCTATATGAGCAGGGATTCTGAAGTCAGCCTCGTGTCCCAGACCTCGACACGCGCCACTACCCCTGATCATACGATACATCCCCGGAGCCAACCTTCCATCTCTGAGTTGAGCACTACAGGAAGCGCCCACTCCACCCACGACGAGGATGCCGACGACGTCGAGTCCAAGTTGTTGATGAAGACATACGCCCATGAGCTCGTCTTCAACAAGGAAGGCCAAGTGACGGGCGGCACACTGCCGGCATTGGTCGAGCGCTTGACCACGCACGAGGCCACCCCCGATGCTACATTCGTCTCAACCTTCTATCTAACTTTCAGGCTCTTCTGCACGCCCGTACAGTTGACGGAGGCGCTCATCGACCGATTTGAATATGCGGCGGAATCACCCAAAACGTCAAGCCCTGTCCGTCTGCGGGTATATAATGCCTTCAAGGGCTGGCTTGAGTCGCATTGGCGTGACCAGGCAGACCGTGACGCGCTCAAGCTCATTATTCCCTTCGCAGAGGAGCGCCTCAACGCCGTCTTGCCATCTGCCGGCACCCGCCTGTTGGAATTGGCGAACCGCGTCTCTGGGGAGGGCGCGCTGGTGCCCCGACTCGTGTCCTCCATGGGCAAGGCCAACACAGCCATCGGCCAATACGTACCGACAGAATTGCCGCTTCCCTCTCCCATCCTTTCAAAGGGCCAGCTGAACGCGCTGCACTCCTTCAAGGCCGGCAGCGCCGCACCCACCATACTCGACTTTGACCCACTGGAGCTCGCCCGCCAATTGACTATCATGCAGATGAACATCTTCTGCTCCATCCTGCCCGAGGAGCTTTTGGCCTCCCAGTGGATGAAGAAGGGCGGAGTGGACGCTCCCAATGTCAAGGCCATGTCCTCATTATCCACAGACTTGTCCAACATGGTTGCCGAGACGATTCTTCAGCATACCGAGCTCAAAAAGCGTGCGGCCGTCATCAAGCAGTGGATCAAGATTGCACAGCAATTCTTGGAGCTACACAACTACGATGGCCTGATGGCAATTATCTGCACGCTGAACAGCAGCACCATCACCCGCCTGCGCAAGACTTGGGATGCGATATCACAGAGGCGCAAGGACGCTCTCCGCAGCTTACAGGAGATTGTGGAGCCATCACAGAACAACAAAGTCCTTCGCACCAAGCTGCATGACCATGTCCCGCCTTGCTTGCCCTTTCTTGGCATGTATCTGACTGACTTGACCTTTGTCGACATTGGCAATCCGTCAACGAAGCAAGTACTGCTGGGCAGCGAATCCGAGGAAGACGGCGCAGGAGGCTTGACCGTGGTCAATTTTGACAAGCATACCCGGACAGCCAAGATTATCGGCGAGCTTCAGCGATTTCAGATCCCTTACCGGCTGACGGAGCTGCCTGATATGCAGCAATGGCTGTCCGCGCAGTTTCAGCTCATCCGCGAAGGGGATCACGGCAACCAAGTGACGTACTATCGAAAGAGCCTCTTGCTTGAGCCTCGCGAATCGGTTGCGAGACGGGATTCCGAAACGCCGGCGGGGGCTGCCACGGTATCAACACCATCAGGCCGGACGGACCTCTTTGGCTGGATGACTCGAAGCGGCCAGAGTTCCACACCAACACAACCATGAAGAAACCAAGAGCTGCTGTCTCGCGACTGCCTCTCGCCTGACTCTCGATTTGGGAAATGAAATTTCGAAACCCCACATACCTGCCTCTACGCACATATACATTGCTAACTACATTTGATTTCGATACCCTGCCATTGTTTCTGGTTATTTTCTGTTTCATTCGGGGGGCGGACACTCATCCTTGATCGCTTCAATCAGCGTAACAACGCTTTCTAATATGGGCATACGTTATAGCTCCTCCGAGATGGGAAGCTGCACCAAAGGAATCCTTATAACGCCATTTAAGGGCTTGTTCCTAGACGACGACATCTCTGGATGCGTCTTCTTTCATTCACCCTAAGTCGGGGATTGTTGAATAGGGATGTTTCGGGGCGCTCTCCAATCCTTTCGCTTCAAATGATGTAATTCTTCTTCTGTTGTTTCTGTTCGTTTTCTTTCGTGGGTGGGACACGGTGGTGGCAATGGAGTCGGCGACTCTGCTTTTGTTTTCTTTCATGGGGTGGATCGGGCGTTGGAACACAAAAGGGCTTGTTACGGGGCAAGTCCGACTGATTGAGATGATAATGATCTGTCCTTTTTCTGCGAGTTATTGGCAAGAAGTGCGAAACGCATAAACGCCGAGCGGTCATGGGGGGGCGTCACGATGGGATGAGGCGGGCTGCGGGCATGGACGGTTTTGCGTACATGGAGTTAGAATCTGTACTGGATGGCATATTACACCATGGTAGAGTGAAGAAAGACGAGATTTGAATCCACGTTGGTAAACAAAGAGATGAAAGTGTTTGTTGTGACGAGTGGCCTCGACTCGCCGCATGTCGGCCCTTAGAGCATGGATGCACGTTGTCACGGGGAACGAGGCAAGCAGCGCTGAGATGGCGATACACATGGATGCAACCCCTTGCACGTGGCGGACATGGCAAACGCATGGCAATGTACAGGTGAGTTGGAGATGGTGGGATGAAACATACAAACCCATGGAGATGGGAGCATGTCGAATGCTTGACCACATGTTAGCCTTGCGCGAGTCGACCGGGTACAAGGTCAACTTGAGCCTCGGAAGTAGATGACATGTAGGAGGGACGACGCGCTCTGAACGAAGATAGGCAGGGCAGACCACGGGAGAAGGGGGGATCCAACGTTGTGGGACGAGCTGATTTGGGAGTTTGAGGAGGTATAGGTAAGGTAGGTAACGTGTTGGACTTGCTGGTGGGACCCTGGGAATGTTGCGTCGTGAAGGGGCGGCTGGAAGTTGATGAGGACTTTTGAGAGTGATTTGGAGGAGATAAGGCGAGGTGAGGGTAGAGTATGGGACGGGACCGAACGAACAATCGTGCCTACCTATGTAGTATTACTGGGGTATGAGCTGAAGATGAAGAATAAGGCAGGGGGAGTGGTGAGGTGGCACTCATCTGTCTTGATTGCATGGCTTGATGTCTGAATGGCGGCGTTGTGGCCTACTAAGGTACTGAGAGCTGACGGGAGTGGTGGTGGCATGTCTCAGTGGCTTGCTTGTAGAAGCTGGGAGTGTCGTTGGTCTTTTGGAGGCGGATGTAACATTTCTTCAAGAAGAGGGACTGTGGAGCAGAGGCTCAGATAAGTCGACGGCTACCGAGGACTCCGGCTGGGAGAACGCCTCGTCTTCTGTCTGGGCCACTGAAGGTGCTTATACGCCTGTAGCGCCACTGTATAGCTCACAACATCGCCGGGCACCCATGATACCAAAGTATATCTGTATACTATGTATATGGATGCCGCAGGTAGCATTGCTTGGGGCACACAACCACATGATAAGGGTGTTAGGCGTGTGCGTGTGTGTGTATCTAGGTAGGGTTTGTGTGTAGATCCGGGCGGTGGGCTGCGAGGGTGGGTATTGATAGCTGGAAGGATAAGGTAGATTGCTGCCCGAAATGAAGTACGAAGATGATTACAAGTCAGACGTGGGAGTTGTGACGGTCGGCTCATAGATAGTGATACAAATCTCTTTGATGTGGTTGGCGATGACGACTGGAGGGGGCTTCTTTCATGCTCTGTGGGCAATGGCAACTCCATACAATCAAACCGACAGCTGTCTCCGTATGAAGAACATCGACACTGTTTATGGGGGAGAGCCGGGGCCCCGCGAAAGCATGGAGAAGGAGAGTGGAGGGGCCTGCAAACAACGTCCGGCGGCCCCAAGGCGTTGGGTTGGTGGTGGTGGTGGTAGCATGTAGGTATGTACAGACACCGTCACGAGCCAGAATTGGCTGCCCAACATGAGGGGGGCGGCGAACTCTGTCTGCAGGCCCTGCTCTTGTCTACCTATACTGCCTGAACGAGTAACACTGGCATGTCCCGTCACTGGCAATCACCGGCAAGCAGGGGGGGGGGGGGGGGGGGGGGGGCCCGACCGTTGGGAGGGGGGCCCTGCTTGGGGGG
>JAMAKC010000075.1:0-98619 GCA_023628735.1 Trichoderma sp. PF4103 | reverse complement strand
CCCTAACCCTAACCCTAACCCTAACCCTAACCCTAACCCTAACCCTAACCCTAACCCTAACCCTAACCCTAACCTAACCTAACCCTAACCTAAATATTAAAAGTATACTATACTTTTTACTTAAATTATAAAATTATACTATTTTTTATAAGTTAAAGGTTTTAGTACTTATAATTTCTTTTATAATTTAATAAAAGCTAGGCTTATAATTTATTTAAAATAATATATATTAACTTCCTTAATTAATCCCTTTTACTTAATAGCAGGTCTTTTACTTATACTTCCTAGCTAAATTAATCTTTACTTCTTACTATATAAATAGTTCTTATATAAATACCCTTGTTTTTAATAAGATAATAGTAGTAGCAGTAGCTAAAGATAATAGCAGCAGCAGTAGCTAAAGATAACAGCAGCAGCAGCAGCTAAAGACAACAGCAGCAGCAGCAGCTAAAGACAACAGCAGCAGCAGCAGCTAAAGACAATAGCAGCAGTATTTAGAGATACTATTAGTAGCAGCAGTAGTAGCAGCAGCGTTCAGAGACATTATCAGCAGCGTTCAGAGACATTGTCAGCAGCCGCAGCAGCAGCAGCAGCATTGCCCACCTGTATAAACGCCTTAGCGGGCAGCGAGCTTATAGTAAGTTGCTAAGTTCGTGATTGCAATTTAGCCGAGCGGTAATGCTAACTGCAGCTTGATGGTGATATCTGCCATCTCAGATTGATCCACTATGGCGCAATTAACATCCTGTGTGAAAGATATAAATCCAGAGCCTGTGCCAGATGTTCTGACAGAGGTTCAGCAGTACATCCACTTCGACCGAGACAGAATATACCAGTCTCTCCGATCATTGAATGATACAATGGCTCGCTTCATTTTACAAACGCTGCTCGCGCTGGCCGCAGCGACGTCGGCCCTTCCTACCGACAACTCGACAAACTTCGTCGGACCGGAAAATGGAAACCTCGTGATTGTTGGCGGCGGCACGCTGGATGATTCCATTCTGCAGAAGGTCATTGATCTGGCCGGAGGCAATGACAGCTCCATTGTCGTCATTCCAACCGCCCAGGGCGATCCAAGCTACGACCAGAATGCTGCCAATGCGGATGATTTCCGTCGGCTGGGATCGAAGAGTGTCACTGTTCTTCATACATATGACCCCGAGGTTGCCAATACCGAAGAATTCGTCCAACCGCTCCTTAATGCCACCGGTGTATGGTTTGGTGGCGGCCGGCAGTGGCGTCTGGTTGACGCTTATGCAGGAACGCTCAGTGAGCAGAAGATTCGAGCGGTGCTGGATGCTGGTGGAGTCATCGGAGGATCCTCTGCCGGAGCCTCCATTCAGGGAGATTTCCTTGCTCGAGGCGATACTCAGAGCCACAACCTGATCATCGGAGACCACCAGCAGGGCTTTGCCTATGTGAAGAACGTGGCCATCGACCAACATGTGCTTGTGCGGAATCGCCATTTCGACATGCTCAATGTTCTCAAGTACAAACCAGGCATTCTGGGCATTGCAATCAACGAGAATACTGCGGTACATGTATCGAAGAACACGGCCGAGATCTTTGGCGCCAGCTATGCCATTATTTATGACGGAACTTATTGGTCTCGCGACGGCGACGATGCAAACCAGATTCCGGATCCTTCGGGCTTGTTCTACTTCTTGCGACAAGGAGACGTTTATGACCTTGGGCTTCGCAAAGTGGTCCACGCCTCCTGATTGCTGGGGCAGATCTGTCCAGATAGCTGCTGTAATGCAGATCCTAGGAATGGGCTATGCGACTGGTGACAAGGCAAGAGCAACTAGACGAGGAACGGTCGGTTGGTCACTACGCTTAGATAGATGCTCTTTGGACAACAAACAGTTTTGTCATTTTATCATTTACCACAGTGTGTATGAGCCATTACGATCATGCATGAATGCCTGGATAGACTCGTCATTGCGGCCAGTCGACATGCAAATGGCAGATAATCCCTTTCTGTTCCTTCTTCCCATACTTAGTTTGTAATTGTAGAGCGTAGTTGCAGACGATGGCCGAGTAATTGCCATATCAATATAACGCCTTGGTGTCACCCTTCCCTTAAAGGCGCCACTGAAACCCATGATCTATATCTGATTCCTCTAGTAGGAAAATCGCCATCGAGGGTCCTTATCCCCTTTCCAATCGACAGCATCACCCACATTGTCAACCTCTGGTGAGATATCTGCTCTCCTCTTGTTTTCGGCCTTCAAACGCCAGCCAATATAACAGGCCACAATGGCGTTGGCGCAAAGATATGCGAGAGCCATTGAGTGTCCGACAACAAACCTTGGCCCGTCATTTGCTCTGTATAGCTGTGTTCCCATGACCGCCCCCAGATTGCCGATGCTGATCTGCATGGCGTTCGCAATCGCCCTCTTCGTCTGACCAGACACATTGATTGCCGGCCACGAGAGAACAAGTGCTGTTGAGGGATAGATACCAGCGGCGGCGAGAAAGGTTCCCACGTACGACACGCCAGGCCGGGCGACGGGGTCAGTGTTTGCGAGCAGAATGACGTATCCGATTGCGGCGACGAGTGAGGAGCCAGCGAGAAACACGGCTCTTTTACCCAGCTTCTCAGACGCAATGGCGACTGCGACAGTGGTGATAAACGCCAATGCGTATGGAGGAATCGTCAGTAGCTGAGCCTTTGCTGCTGTATATCCGAGATTGCTGATGATTGTCGGCTGAGGCCTTGTTTAGTCGAAAGCTGGTCAAGAAAAAGTCGTAACGCGCTGGATTACTCACCAAGAAGAGAGAGAGTGTATACAGCGGTAGGCTCATTGTATGAAAGCCCAAGCTATACAGCCAACAATTTGGGTCGCGAATCGCTTCAAGCACGGCAGCCCAGCTGAACTCTTCCTTGGTCATGGCATCGGAGTCCGCGGCCAGTCTCGTCTGGATGAGTTCCCTCTCAGATTTCGTGAGAAATTCGGCAGTATCGGGATAGTTTTCGATGAACCAAAAAGAGATAACAGCTACAATGATTGTCGCGATTCCTTCCTATGTCAAATTGTTACATGGCTGGCTCATGGAAAGATGCTAGGAGGACAAACCAGAATGAAAATCCAACGCCATCCATTGCTCCAAACCACACCGGCCATCTTGCCGATTCCCTGGCAACTCGAAAATCAGCTCTGCCTCAGGAATAGTGATTGTGAAACACTCACATATGCCAGTATGCCTCCGAACGCGCCTGCAAGAGACGCTGCGCTGAAGAACAGGGATATACGATACTGTCGCTCTCTTCGCTTGTACCACATTGACAGGTAGAAGACAACTCCCGGAAACAGCCCGCTTTCTGTTACGCCGAGGAAGAATCGGGCAACGAGGAATCCGGGGAGGTTCTTGACGACTCCAAGAAGCGTGGCAACAACGCCCCATGCAATTGTCAGCGTGGGAAGCCATAGACGGGGGCTTGTCTTTTTTAGTATAACATTGCAAGGAATCTAGCCGAATTGTTAGCCATTGCTTGCTCGATGTTGACGATGAATGCAAAGAAGTCAAACCTCGAAAAGGACATAACCAATAAAGTAGATGGTCAATCCAGTGAGATACTCATTGCCCGCTGGAAGATGTTAGAGGATTCCTTCTCAGAGGTTCAAGGTAGATATTTGACTAACTCATATGCAGGTCATTCACCATGCCCTCGATACGGGCATTCCCAACTGATATAGTCATTAGCAGAGCTTGGGGACATTTGCTTTTGCATCATCGTACCATTACTACGGTCTAGAAATGAGAGGAGGTACAGAACACCGACTGCAGGTAGAAGCCTCCTATCCAGCTTCCGAAGCAGCGATCTCTCATTGGCCTCAACGTCTATGCCTGTGACTTCGAAGTCTGCACTTGGAACATGAGATCCGCTCTTTCCATCCGCCATTTTCACTGGTAAAAGAGGATTTCCGCCTTATGAGTAAAGTCTGGTATTCATAGTCTTTTCCCTAATCTCTCGACAGAGCCCGGGTTTTTATAGCAGAACCATCTTCACCAAGATTAACGAATGCGTTGGTGTCTTGCTTGTTTCTTATTGGGCCTTTGTCCGTAAGCTCTGAGCTCTACGATTTCTACAGTATGCGATGCGGTTTTTCGTAATCCAAGGCCATGATCGCGTCACACTTGGAGTCAGCACGCCATCGGGGCAAAAACCCCCGACCCCCACCTGTATCTCCTAAACGACTCGTCAGTCCTGAGTCTCTGCGGCAATGTCTTTTGGATTGATCGTCGTGTTTGGTTTCGGTCAAGAGCAGAAGTAAAAGCCGCATGCTTTTGCCGGCGATCCTAGATCGTGTAATACTTAAGTGTCTTGTAGTATTGTATTTACTCTGCGCAGTAGTTGATACTGCTGATATGCCTGTCACTAGTATAGCTGCAAAGGCCGTTTGCTTAACTACCTAGGGTGTGGAAGCAGGAGTTGATGCAAATGACATAGTATACAAGTTCAGTACTCGGCTTGAAAGCCCTAGCTGGAAAGGAAGATTGAACTAAGCCAAATGCTGTTCAAGAGCAACATTGGGGATTGACAGCAGTTGCGTGGATAAGCTCCTGATGCTATAATAATCTTTGCAATCTAATTGTTTACAAAGGAGATCCGTCTTCTTCCTCCACCGCGTATTGCCATACTTTAGTCTGCATATTCCACTTGTGGCTGCTTATCATCTTCCTTATAGTACTATGCGCTATGAGAAGAAGTGTCCGTGAAGATGTGAAGCGGAACGCTGGCGGAAACAGCGTAGTTAGGGACGTTCACTACTTCTGAGACTCTCAGGCTGATGGAAACACTGGCGAGCATATACGCCTCGACTCGCGTCAAGTCCTTCGTTTGCACCAAGTACTCGATGATACCACGGACGGCCTTGCGGGTAGCTTCTAACAGATCGGAGTCAACGCCGAGGACGGCATAATATCCCTTGTCCTCAGCCAGAGTGAGTGTTGATGAGGGCGCGGTATAATTGGGAGAAGTGACCCAACCCATATCCTTTCTGACTGTGAGTCGTAGCTTAACCTGCATCGGAGTCTCAATGGCTGTCCCACACACCTCCCCATCACCCTGAGCAGCATGACCATCCCCGCAGCTGAACAATGCGCCGGGAGCCCTCACAGGCAGGAATAGCTTTGTTCCAGCTATGATGTGGCGGGTGTCAATGTTCCCTCCCGTATCAAGCGGTGGAATTGTAGGAAATTCGCCCTCCGCCGGAGCTACCCCCATGACCCCGAGGAAAGGATGGGTTGGGATTCGGATACCATCCTTGAATGTCGCAAAGGAGCCGCGGGGATCAAGTTTCCAGATCTTCAGGTGAGCCTCCGGGAACTCTTTCGTTAGGACGCCAAAACCAGGCATAATGGCAGTCCAGCCCCAGTCGGAGGTTTTGAGTTCCAACACTTCAACTTCGAGGGTGTCGCCGGGCTCCGCGCCACGAACGTATACAGGCCCGAAGAGAGGGTCCGCCAGCTCAGCCTTGAAATGTAGAACGTCTTCGATAGTTGAAGTGGGTGTGATTTGCCCATTGCTCCCATCAACGGTGTCAAAGGTTACAACGTCTTGTGAATCCACAGTCAACACGGGTGTGATGGCTTTGGACCACTTGAGATGGCTTTGTTCGCTGTGGACGTGGAAATTCGAAGAGATATGAGGAGCCATGGCGAGTGGCGAGGGAGGATAACGAAGGGTAGAATGGTGGAGGCAAGGTTACAGCCTGTCGACTGATGTATGTTCGTCTAGCAATGCGAGTCTCAAGTCAAACTCGCCATACTATTGCCCGTCTCTAGAGACTGCGAAAGTGCGCAGACGCGGGGAGGGGAAAAAGATGTGGGCATGTATGTACTACATCTCTATGTGCGGAGCCTAGGTAGGTAATCACTAGCATGAGTCTGGAGAACAACCGAAAGCTACCTAGGGAGGTGGAGCTTGCCGGGTTGGCATAATAGATCATTGGCGGAGTGCGTCCAGCCGGCTTCCGTTTGAAGCTTCTCTTACCTAGGTACTTGATATGGACCAGAAGCCAAAAAGACTGCGCTATTGGATCTGATGGTGATATAGGCCGCTGGTGTGAGTAGCGGAAGATACATGAATATGTTGGTGGAAGGGTCACTTTGCCGGCGGTATGACGCTTCAGGCAGAGGCTGAAAATTGTGGTGCCTCTCAGCTTCGGAAAAGTGACTCGACATGAATGCGTTAGGCCTGTGACGTTGGGACACACTGTTGAGAACCTTGGTTTCACGCGCACATGGGATTCAATGCTCAGGCATATCGCGGCAAAGGTTTGTTCCCTGACGGCGTATCATTCGAAATTGGTATGCCTACAGTCAGACGCGAAATCAAAACGTCGAGATTGCATTTACAACCAGAGAGCGAAAATACAATGGCTTGAGACAAGCGATGAGGGGAGTAATACAGCTCATTCAAGGATCAATAGAAAAACCGTTTCAGTTGCCTTCAAAATAGAACTGGCAAATCTTCCACTCCAACATCCTTGTCCAATGGAGTGAAGTTGATCTTGTCGATTGGTACAGCCAGCTGGAGATTAGGTAGCTCTTGGAATATTGTAGCTATAGGGTCTTATGAGCTGCTGGTCGCTTTATCAGATGGCGCTTGTATATAATACTTACAGAATACAGTTGACAATTCGGCCTTGGCCAGGGTCTCGGCAATACAGCGGTGGTCGCCATATCCGAATCCGAGTGCATCTTCAGGGGGCCATTTCCGGTTCATGTCAAAGCAGTCCGGGTTAGTGAATATGTCCGCATCGCGATTGGCGGATTGGTTTGAAGCGATAATGCCTTCATTCGCTTTGATGAGCTGCTCAGTCGGGCCCCAGATGTTAGTATGAGAGCTGAGCTTGGGTAGGTCTCTTTGTTAATCGAGTAACATACCTTGCCACCGATTTCAACATCAACCTTAGCTGTCCTCTTCATAGCTAGTGCCGATGCAGTATGATACCTGCAAAGTTCTTCAACGAAAGCAGGGGCAAGTGAAGGGTTATTTTTCAGCTGCGCCAGTTGCTCTGGGTGTTGAAACAAAGTAATAAGTCCCTGGTTTCTGTCAGCGAGGATTCTCACCAAAGGGCATCAGAATTTTTTCGGGGTGAGTGTTTTATCGTACCAGCGCAATCATGTTTACCATGGTAGCATTACCGGCTACGAGAAGCAAAAAGGCGATCTGTACAGCGTCCGCCTTGTCAATGTTTCCGGGCTTCACTTGATCGACAACCAGTTTGCTGATGAGGTCGTTCTTTGGTTCCTGGATCCTCTGATCGACTAACTTGGCAAGATAGTCAAGTAACTCCCTGTTAATACGTTAGGCTTAATAACGTTCGTTCCGGGATGGGAGGTGACAAACTGATTCGCCGCTGAAGCTTCACGCGCTGTTGAGCTTCCATTTGTACGGATCGCATTCTGCTGTGTTAGATACTCGAGGTCATCAAACGGCACACCTAGTATCGTGTAGATGATCTTGTAGTAATTGGTTAGTTATCAGACAATACACGCTTCGGGGATCGTCGCCAGGGTGGCACTCACATACGAAGGGACAGGAAGTGCAAATTCTTGCACCAAGTCGACTGGGCCGTCAGTACATCCCTTGGCCTTCAAAGCACCCAGAAGGTCGTCAACAGTCTTTTGGATATAAGGCTGCATTTCTCGGACGTGTCTGGCACTGAAGAACGGCTCAACCATGCTTCTGTAGAAGGTATGAGAGCGGTGCCCACTTCTTGCAGAAAGACATGCTCACCTCTGGCGCATGTGGTCTGGGGGGTCCATGTCAACAAACGTCGGCTTGGCTTTCGCAGCCTGTTTGCCGCCAGCACTTAATTCTGGGAATCCAGGACGAGTCCGGACCTATTTGGTCAGTCAATTATAGACCACCACTACGAAACGATTGTATCATTCTCTTTCTACCTTTGATAGCCGGTCATCGGTGGCAACCGTGACAACGTCCTTGTACTTGGTGACCAGCCATGCCAAACTTCCGTCAAACAACTTGACTTGCGATACTGGCTGAGTAGCCCTCAGTCGAGAGAACTCAGCTGGTGGGTCAAGCCCAGAAGCCCGCCGGAACGGAAAGCTGGGAGCGTCTGTCGCCATGGAAGAAATAGTTCTGACGCATTGGCGAGCTTGACGATGCCAGAGCTTCCTTTTTAGATGCACCTGCATTGCTGAAGAGGAGAGCAGGCTTCCTCAGTAATAGAATGTAAAGTATGTAAGAGAAGAAAATGGTAGTACGCTGCAAACAGTAAATACCCAGCATCATCTCACAATATATATAGCTTGTTCATTATTTTGACATACATCGAGAACACTTACTAAGTCAACTACTGTCTGCTCTCGCATTGTCATGCGAACTCGTCTCCGCGGAGACGATTATTGCATTCACCTTTGCTTATTGGAGATGTAAATGCATAGGCTATTGGATTTGTTCCCGGTTATCCATTTGCGAGTGTCTGTTTGACCATTTGTCTGTAGGGATAACTGCACTACCGCGGAGAAAGCTGGACCTAGCACTTTGGATAGTTGTCTTTGATCATGGTGTGTCGTACGGTTATTCGTAACAAACAGGCCACTTTTTTGACTTCGTCGTCACACGTACGACATGGTTGAGAGAGCACTGTCCCTAAACAACCGCGGCGTCGTGTCCAACTCATCGACCAATTGCGTCCTAGGTGGCACTGCGTACCCATTCTTCTGCGTTACGCCCTTTTCCAACTTCCACTTAAAACAAGCAAAGAATGAATCAGATCAAATCTCATGTTGTGGCTGATCTAGTAGCCCGCACATGCTTCTGACGAGGTGTGGAGAGAATCTCCGGGCGCGGGGAAGTTCGCTCGTTCAGACCGTCCATTTCTTCATGGCCGAAGTTTGATGAATCCCATCTGTGGCCAATGCTCTTTCCGTTGCTTGATATGACTATCACCAAGGTCCCGCATGGAGTCGCGCGGGATCTAGCTAACTGCGGGCTCAGTTGTGCATGTCCAAGTCTCTTGTTTCCCAACACTTATGATGCGCAAGGACCGGGAACCATCGGGTTGTTGTCGTCACTGTTTGGTGCCATCCCATGAGACACGGTGAACTTTCCGTGGCTTTCAGTCCTAGGCTCACACTACCAGTTAAGTAAATCTCGGTCAGATCACATCTTGAGCTTGCTGCATACCAGGGATAGACCCTACTTCGTAGCCGTTTTCCAAGCTACATGACTACTGTCATGACGGGTTCGTGTACATGAGTCTTGCGTAGCGCGGGACCTATAAGCCCCCTTTATGGCACCGAATTCAGACCGGCTGTATGCATGTAAGGTAGCCATCAATCCTCTACACGTCACTCCATCCCAGGCTCTCTCCCAGACACATAACCAAGGACTCATCCGTTCTCATCACTATGGCCTACATCCGGGCTCAAACAGCGGGCCGGAGTGCACTCCTATCGCCAGGGTCAATTACTCAAGGTACTTCTCTTTCGCGGCGCTCAAGCGCAATTCCCGCTGACGCTTGCAGGAAATCGATCCCAGGGCCTCCCGCCGCGTAATGACAGTTCGGGAAAGCGCGCAACCAGGCGCGCTGAATGCAGTCGCCTCCGTTCAACTACATCCAGCAAGGTGTCGGTGCCACCAGTATGCCCTCTATCCCTTTGTTATATGGTCCACAAGCTAGGTTGGCTGACGATCTATAGGTAGGAACAAACGGCGGCTGTCCAGAGCAGAGATCGTAAGCGCATGCACTCACCAGGACACCCAGTCGAAGCAGACCCAGGCCCGAATCGACAGCGGACATCTTCTCGACAACCTATAGAAGGCGCATCTGGTGAGCTAGCGGCCATCGGCGCCCATCAACACACCGATCCCGTTTCGTTCTGGGCCAAGGAAGGGCGCTGGCCAGAGGAGACCTCAATGACAGCTTTCACCATGGACTGTCGCCTCTTTCCGCGGAAGGAATCATCGTCCAATCTGTCCCGGAAACGATCGAATTCGGCTACATCCACGACGCCGAGCGACCAGAAGCCGAGGGAGCAGAAGAGTCTGTCATATGAGGACGCGCGATACCCGCTGCTGCTCCAGACGAAGGGCTCGTACATGGGCATGTCTGAGCTTGGTATCACGGATGGAAGCAAGCAGCTGATCAGGAGACTCTCGAATCACGAGCAGCCGACTCCATAGGGGACCCTCTTCGACGATGAAATTTTTATAGCTGCTTGTTGCAACCTCGATAATATGAACGAGGCGAGGATCATTCAAGACGTCTCAAGGCTCCTCGTTCCTTCGGCAGAGTCGCTTGCACTCCGGAACAAGGACTATAAACGCCTCGCTGAGAGCGTCAACGAAGAGTGGAACAGCTCAATACCCCTGACCGGCGCTCGCCCACAGCCTGACTACTCTATCGGATCTAAACGTGACGCACTCATCAAGGGTCATCTTGACAAGCTGTCGCCCTTGATTGTCGACTTATCTCTGGGGACCAGTCCTTCTTTATGGCCACATACTATATGTACTTCCCGTTCCTGACCTGTGAGGTGAAATGCGGTGCTGCTGGGCTTGACATTGCAGATCGGCAGAACGCCCACAGCCATGACGCTTGCGGTGCGAGGCACTGTCGAGCTCTTCAGTGCTGTTCAGCGCGGAGATGAGGTTGACCGCAAGATTCTCGCCTTTTCTGTCTCACATGATCACCGGTTAGTACGGATCTACGGCCACTACCCGGTGATAAATGGGGAAGATATCAAGTACTACCGGCACCTAATTCATACTTTCGACTTTACCGCGTGTGATGGCAGAGATAAATGGACAGCATATTGTTTGGTCAAAAGCGTCTATGATGTGTGGATGCCAGCTCACTTTGAGGGCATCTGCTCCGCTATTGACCAGTCGCCGTCGGATTTGAATCTTGATGTCCCTCGCTTTCCCAGGAGACCGGGCTCTCCCAGGATTTGGGCAACTTGTTGCAGTCGGATGCCAGCTGCGTCCCTCTGCCTGATGGGCGGGACAGCCGGTCCAGCGATGCCGAGCAACAAGCTGTCACTCCAGACACCTCGTCGGGTGGAGTAGCAAGGAAGAGGAAAGGCCGGAAGCTGGCGGGCGGGTAGATGTGAGTTCCATATCAGGGTCGATACATCGCGTGATGACTGATGTGTACGACACATTTCTTGCCGTGCGATGAACGCCTGGCCATACATTTCGCCAACTGATGGAAACCTGAGTATGAGGTGCGGCGGATGAAGCGCGTGGTAACCCATTGTCACTCCGTGGTTCCTCACGAGAAAGCAGGGACTATATCTGCCCACCTCGCCCATATTAGAGACAAGGTAAGCAGGTCAGGTATTGTGCCGAGGCATGAAAGGAACCTCTCCATAAGGCATGCCTTCCTCCAAATGATTTGTTGACGTAGTCTTCCTATCATTAGCAGTTGACTACGTTCATCTTTAAGGGCCCGGTGGCTGAGCACAGCCTGTCTACTACCTATAGTCTGAATGAATCATCTCTCTTCCTTGCAGGAGTGAGGGATATGGCTGCTGCTCCTCCAAAGGGAGATTTCCGCTCCACATGCGCGGCTGAGGCGTATGACGAAGCCCAGTGGTATGGGCACAGGCGGCGATGGATTTGATCAAAGGGCAATGTAATCAGTGTAGACCTACCGGTGCATGGAGGGTGCCTCGCAGTCGAGTAGAGGAGAGTCAAGCGTCTTCTACTCAGGGGAAGAATGCATTGTTCCCAGATGTGGAGGTATCTGCCACAACGCACCTCACACTGCACTTTCTTGTTCCTACTTTAGATGACCTTTAGGGAGAACTGCGGTATTCGTGGGACGGGGCTGTTGATCGGAAACAGAAATTTTGCAGTTGACATCGCTACCTTTCGCAAAGGTTCCGCCATAGCCCGGTAGGTCGGTACATACAATGAATATTCCTAGTATTCGCAATTTTTTAGGACAGAGGAATGGACCAATGATTCCACACCATCCGCTTTGCGGCGCAAGGCATATGCTGTAGTGCACTGCGGCCAGGCGTTTTGAGGGACTCAGGAGGCGGGCTGGTAACCCAATAGGTCGATGCAAGGGACATGTTGACGCGAGGGGTTGAAAGGTGTGGACGCTGACCTGAAAGAACTGTCATTGAGCACGCCTCGACTAATGGATCCTGGAAGGAAAGCATTCTTTTACTCCGCCAAATTACACCAGACCAGGACAGCCATCCTGGGTTCCCAAGGTACCAAGGCTCCTAAGTAATAATCTAGTCGGGTCCCCAATGGCTGACTAGAGCCGGCCTACCTGACATTACAGCTTGGTGGCGCCGGCATGCCAAAGATGCCCGCAGCTATTTGCTCAAGGTCTCCTGTCGATGAGGATTGGTAGATGATGTACAAGTCGTCAGGAGTAATTCGCACATCACGATTTTCCGGGTCGTCATATAACAGTCTGATCCTCATTCCGTCAGATGCAACTGCCAACCGAGCTTCCTACCTTATATCGAGCCCGCCGACCTTGGTCCATGCGTTACTTTTTACCTTGTCTTCGTTGTTCTTTCTCTCGTCACAACGGCGTTATTACTTGCATGGGAAGCCAGAGCTGGGCGGGCCACTAATTTTTGGGGCTCCAAGATTTCCTTTCTTTTTTTCCCTTGTGCTAGATGTAACAAGGGACTTGGCTGAATGGCATCAATTTTCGAGTACGGGGCCGTCACCCGCGCTATTTGCAAACGATCAACCTCATGGTCCACGTGCAACACACAGGCCGTGTTGGATTTCACCCGGTTCCCCTTTGTACTACCAGGCGGTAATTGCCACTGATCGAAAAGAGGAACCGTTCCAGACCAGACCGAAAGCTGTGACCAGGCAGAGGTAGGGGCCTAGATTCCTCCCAGATACGCGCTCTGTAGGATCGTAACAGTATTGAGTACCTAGTGGTAGTGTACCAACGGCGATCGAGAGAAGGGAGTTGCGGGGGAAACTCCACGACGTCGAGATGGATCGTGCATGCAAGAGGTTGCTCGCAGAGATTCTGGTTCCCCTGTGGCGGACTGCAATCGTAGATGATCGGATTGGCTATCGCGATAAGGAGCACCATGCTGCCGTCTAGGGCCAGTAACCGCAAAGTGCATCAGCTAGCCGACGGCGGGAAATCTCGATCAATGGGATCCTCGGTAGTTAGACATATCGTACTCATTCACGCGAGATCGTGGCAAGTGGAGTGCCTAATAGAGCCATTGTTAGTGCCCGGAAGAGCTCCGGTCCTAAGCCTAAACCTTCCTCTTGTGCCCGAATCTCCTGGATCGAGGCGTCTGCCTTTCGCGGCATCAGGTTTAGCATCGGTGAGTGAAGTGTCCGCGCATTGTGACGGTGCGTTTCAGCAGTCTTGTCTAGTCTACGCACAGAGCAGGACCTTTCAGCTTGGATCGTGAGATGCGGAGCGTGTAAGTTCGTGCAGTTATCCGGCGGCCAACAGCAGCCGGATCCACATGACGGGATTCCAGGCCAGAGGACAACGAGCGTGATTCGTCCATCCAAGAATAGCTGAATAGACTATTGTTGAGAGGTGGAGCGAGGTAGCACACTAGTTCAGCATGGGCACCCCTTGCGCCTCGTGGTTCAGTGACGGCCGAGACATTTGATGCGAAAGTGAAGTCCTACCAGAGCTTCGACGAAAACTTGCAAGAAGTAGTTATATCTGATTTCACTGGTTGTGGACATCTGCGCTCCGGTAAAAAGGTGCCTGATTCGGAGAGTCCTAGCCTAATAAATAGCTGTGAAATACTGCGTATCTCCATCCCCCCTTTTCCTAGGAAGCTGAGGTAATGCCCACTGCTGCTTCTTCTGCTGGGCATCATGCTCTCAACCCCATCAGCACTGATTGTGCCAAAAGAAGAGTGCGCTCAAGAGTTTGACTTCTTTGAGGCTCTTTCGATCTCGCCTCAGAAAGATCGTTTCTCACCAGGAACCAAGGAACTCCTCTCATTACCTGCTGTAAACCACAGTCGCCCTCCGATCTCGCCAAGACCCTCTGCTTCATCGAAAGCGATTCCCAAAGCCGCAAGTGCCTCGAACATCAATAAGTCTACTCTCGTCTCCCATTCTACGACCAAGGCGCCAGCAAAAATGGCACCCCAAGCATCAAAAGCCCTCACAAAATGCACCGAGCTCTGCCATGTTGTCGCGGCAAACGGAGATCGCACCTCGGTCCGCATGCTCGAATACCTCACGACGGTCAAGCAGTTGTCCCCAAACTTTGATCGTCTAGCACACTTGTTCCTTGATACCTGCCAGATCCTTTTTTCCATCGAGGCTGGCCTCGGCGAATGCGGACGGACAACCCCTGAGCTGCCACCCGATGTGGTAACAGAGCTGGATAAGAAACTGCGGGTTGCTCAGTCAGACTTCAACATCCTCGAACAAATGCTGGCGAAGCTCCTGGAGTATGAACGCAAGGGTACCGTTGGCCGGATGAGGCGGGGATGGGGCAAAATATTCGGGGACACAGACGTTGACAAGATGACATCGGTCCTCGAGCGCACCAAGGAAGGGCTCAGGATGAGCGCGCTGCTGTTCCAATGGACCCTGGGCAGTGAAAAGATTGAACGCGGCATGGGCATCGGCTATACCGGGCTCGCTGCGGCGTTGGACCGGCTGGATGACAAGTCGGGGCGTGTCAGGGTGAAGGCGTCGGAGCCAGACCTCGCGCGCCACCGACAATCTCCCCTCAATCAAGGACTGTTGATTGTCGACGGACAGCACATGCACCAGCAAGCCCCCAACTCTTCGGCTGCATGGAGCGAACGATCCCTATCTCGCAGGCCCGACTCTAGTCTGGCGAACAAGCCGTTTGCCGACTCCCGTGGTGTGTCGGACGACATTGTTCACCAGTACAGCATCACCACGCCCAGCTCAATACGGTCTGAGAAGGTCAACTCCAACGCCGTCCAAGCCTTTGATAGGGCCAGCACCATTGGCGATGCGTCGTCGCACATCAGCACCAACACAGAGTCCAATGCGCTCCTGGAAGAACTTGCCAGCATGGAACTTGGCAAGTCCAAGGCCGTACGGCTCAAGGTCGATCCATTCACCATGCCGCGCTGGACGCCTCGCAGCACACTAGGGTCCGATGCCGAGAATCTCAGAAACAGCATCACCTCCGCTGTTCGAGGGAAGAACCACAGATTGGTCGAGCAGCTGTTGGACAGGGGAGTATCTCCCAATGGAGCCCTGACGGAAGCTGTCAACCTCCATGATGCAGAGAGCATCCGGCTGCTGCTTCTCTTTGGGGCAGACCCCAACGAGGCGGAGCGCGACGGTATTACGCCTCTCTTCGCAGCCGTTCAAAAGATGTTCTTTTCGGGAGCAATCACGCTTCTCAAGTATGGGGCGGATCCCAACCTTCTGGCTGGGCCAGAGCTTGAATCTCCTCTCGCGGTCGCGATCATGTCCAACAAGGTCAGCCTGTCGCATCTCCTGCTGATGTACGGTGGCGATCTATCTCAGGTGATGTCAGATGGCAACACGATGCTCATTGCAGCCATCGGCAAGAAGACGCCCAAGAGGATGATTGATCTTCTGCTCCACTACGGCGTTGATCCCAACGAGAAGAACGGAGAAGGGAAAACTGCCCTGTTTGAAGCAATCAACGCCTCCCGGGTCGATATTGTGAAGAGCCTCCTGGAGCACGGGGCGAATGCTAACCTCCCCGGTCCGAAGCATATGCTTTGGCCGGCCGTCCACCAGACGTCCTGCCTCCAGCTGCTACTCAACCTCGGTGCGGACTACAAGAAGTGCCCCGGCATCATGGAGTTGGCAACCAGCATCAACAACATCGAGTCAGTGCGCGTGCTCTTGAAGGCCGGAGTCGACCCCAATGCCAAAAAGGACGGCGTCTACACTCCTCTCTGCACGTCCATCCGCGACAACAGGATGGAGATTTTCCAACTGCTACTCGGCAATGGCGCTGACCCGAACGTCATGGCCAGCGAGTATCCCGCGTACAAGTGCATCACCCATGATCGTGTCCACTTCTTGCCTCCGCTGGTGGCAGCTGGTGCCGATTTGCATAACCCAAAGGGAATCCTGGAGACAGCCGTTAGCTGCGATAACATGGAAGCGCTGTCTTGGCTGTTGGACCAGGGCCTTGACCCCAACGAGAGAACGCCAAAGGGATGCTCGCCATTGACGACCGCCATCCGGGAGCACCGCATGGAAATGATCGAAGTCCTGCTTGCCAGGGGAGCTGACCCTAATAAGCGAGGACAGGACTGGCCGGTGTGCATGGCTGTACGAAGCCCTCCGATTCTCAGGCGCATACTGTCCGTTCTCGCCGAACCCCGCGCATACAAAGGCGTGATGGAGATGGCAGTGGCAGCGAACCAGATCGAGTCCGTCAAGCTGTTGCTCGCAGCAGGCGTTTCGGTGGAGGATAAGAACGGAGGAGTCTTCTCTCCCTTGACCACGGCCATCCGCGAGGACATGAAGGAGATGGTGGAGTTCCTCATCACCGATGGCGGCGCGGATCTGAATGCTCCTGGCGAGCACCTCCCCATTGTCAAGGCCGTCAGAAGGTGCCGCGGCGACGACACGGACATCCTGGAAATGCTTCTCAACAAGGGTGCGGACCCAAACAAGGTCTACCGTGGCTGGAACGCCTTCATGCAGGCCGTCGAGAACGGTGACATGAGAATCCTCAAGCTCCTGAGCAGCAAGTTCAGCGTTGATCTTGAGGTCAAGGATGATCAAGGCCGGTCTGTGATTGATATCGCGTCGTCTCGAGGCTGGGAGGAGGCTGTCAATATCCTTCTGGAAGGCAATTTCAGGCTCTGAAAAGTGGTCGGGTATTCTTGGGAAGTCGAAGTTTTGCTTTTGTTTTCCGGGTAGCGCACGTTTGGAACATACCCCATCTTTCTCATCATTGCTGTTTCATTTTCTTTCTTAAATGTAATATTGTCGTTACTATCTAGTGATCAAAATACCGACACATTTTCGCATTCTGCAGCATGTTTCGCCCTTCGGCCTCGAGAGTACTCGTAATACATGCATGAATCAAGGTAGTAAGTAGGTGGGAGCTTTGCGGCGGAGCAGTGCTCGCTGCCAGACTGGTGGGTGGGTCGAGGCAACCGGGCTGTGGCTGAGTTTGATGATACAAAGTTACGCGTATGGGCTAAGCAATGCCAACCTGTTTCGGGGGTAGCAAGACTCCGTGCCCCCCTAGAACGGTCGTCTATCGCGACAATCGTGGCAAGGCCGACGATAAATTCGCAGGAGAGTCTTGCTCAACCCTCAAACACACGTACAGGCGAATGCTGCTTGCCCTTCTGCTTTGAGACTATCCACCTCTTCTCGACTTTCGAATCATGCGTAGTTCTCATCGCAAATCCCGAAATGGGTGTAGGGAATGCAAGCAACGCCATAAAAAATGCGACGAGAGCTGGCCAACTTGTCTCAACTGCTCCATCACCAATCGCTCCTGTTCGTACCGCCTCACACGCCCATCGCATCGTTCCTATAGCCCAAGAACACCAACGCCGCCAGGTACACCATCGCCGTCCGCTGTATCGCCGTCAGCTACAGTATCGTCGTCAACTGTATCGCCATCAGCTGTATCGCCATCAGCTGTATCGCCATCAGCTGTATCGCCGTCAGCTGCATTGCCGTCGCCTCCGCTTCGATGTCTCACACAGTTCCATACCGAAGAGTGGCAGCGTCAGGCGTACGGTTTAGGTCACCTCAAGCTGCTTAATCACTTCGAGTCCCGCGGATTTGCGGAGGCGAACATGCTTCAGCTGCCTTCGTCGATCCGGCAGGTGATTATGCAATGCGCTCTTACCAGCCCTTACCTCATGGATCAGATTCTTGCGCTCTCAGCAGCACACCTGAGCACTACTTGCCGGGGGCAGCAACAGGCCCTCCTTCGCAATCAGGCAACGGAGCTTCAGACGCGCGCGTTGACCTTATTCAATCGTTCTGAACCGGCTATCTCGAAGCAGAATTCATGCTCCTGGTTTCTCTATGCTTCGCTTCTCAGCCTTCAAGTCATGTTCGAAACATTCGAGTGCAGCAATTTCGACTCTTTTCTGGAACAACTCGCTACGTTCTTCCCGGTACATCGAGGTGTCCACGCCGTGATCAAGCAAACATGGCCAACCATAAAGGGCATAACGGAAGAAATCCTTGGACATCGCGACATCCCAGACAGAAAATTTGGCAAGGGCCACTCGAGAGAGTTTGACGACGTCCTGTGTCTCATTGACGACTGCGACCTCGAAGAAGCGGATAAAGAAGCATGCCGTGAGGCTGCTGATATTCTCCAGTGGATTTTTAAACTGCATCGCATCTATCCGGGAACTCAGTTTCAGATCCACTTCACCATTGCGTGGTCCATTCTTGTGTCAGCCAGATTTGGAGAAATGCTTAGGGAGGGCGTTCCCGAAGCACTTGTCATACTCTCATTTCATGCTGTTCTTCTGCATCGTTTACACAAGTACTGGATATTTGGTAATTCCGGTCGCTTCCTGATCCAGTCCATCTCAGCCTATTTAGGGGAACCGTGGGCGCGGTGGATGATATGGCCCAACGAACAATTGAATGCCATCTGCTGATGGAGGTGATGTTTGGCAGATTACAGGAGATAACCTTTGGTTATAGCACGTGACGGTACGAGATTCAAGACCGTTTCTTTCTTACCTGGTCCGCACCATAGAATAGGGAACCATAGACAAGGAGCTTGAGACATTAGGGTGGCTTGACGGCTTCTCCGAACCGACGTCTAAGACATGAATGTGGATTAAGAATAGAACACCATCACACTATGTAGCCATAACAAAGCAATGATCTATGTGCCATTGCTTGTTCAACTCTGACATGAAGGCAAGATGGCATGCCGTACGCTTTTGATAAGAGTCGTCCTATTTGAACCGTAGAGAATCTCTATTTGAACCGTAATGGTCCGTGCCACAGCTAGAGAGACACCCCAGGTGGTGATACCCACGCCCTAACACCGAAATACAGTACTGCACACTGGTGGCCTTTACCGCAACAGAGATATCACCACATCCAGGGCAATCCTTTCAGAAGGAACGTCTTCGCCGGCGCTGATTATGGCCCGGTGCGATTGTGAGCTTGTAGGCGATTGAGAAGCATAGCGCCGGCGACTTGCTCTAGGTCTAGCACTACGATGCTGTCGGCTGCAATGTGATCGGCTGTGAGGTCGGCTCTGAGGTCAGCTCTGAGGTCGGCTGTGATAGAACGTTCAGTCGAAGCTGTGGCCTTGTGTGGTGTTATTATGTTGACCACAGGTTATGCCATTAGCTCATACCTACTGTAAATGGGTGTATGGTCATGGGCCAAATGGTGTGTGCATAGGAATTTTACCCTGTGCACAGACCACTACGGTTCAAATAGAGATTCTCTACGGTTCAAATAGGAGGACTCTTTGATAAAGGGTTTTCTCTTTTTCACTTCTTTAGGTCTTCCTTTCCGCCTCTCGCCGTTCCTTTTCCCCCTTGAGCAAAGCGTAGTTTGGAACTTGGTGGAACCCGAAGAGGCCCAGTCTGGCTAACCAATAAGACCTGCAGGAATACGCGGGTGGGTCAGGGGGTCGCCGCATTCTTGACCTGGGCCTGCCCAGTTAATCTTCGTAGCGGCACGCTCAACTCTATCTGTAGTTGAACCGCAGTGATTGCGTAGACCACTTCGCCTTCTTCGTATCCATATGGGGGTTGAAGGCGTGTTGTCTGGGTACATCACCCTTTCTTCGTACGCGGCCTTGTTCTTGTCAGGATCCAGGGAGGTGTCCGTAGATTGGAATTCCAGGTACGCTTCTTCGCCAATCACGGGCTCGACAATACGCATATCCGCGTATATGGCAGAGGCTGTATGCTGTTGCGAAGCCACTTCGAGGCTTAGACTGTTGCAAAGGTAAGTTGGACAGAAAGGCTCATTCTCAATGCCTTGGTATTGGTCCTTGAAGTGAATCTCTGGGCTTTACCTTAGTACCTAGAGATTACCAGTGGCCCAGCTGAGCGACGAAGTGACCCTAAGCAGGTAGTTCTACGTTAAATATCGCCGGCCATCGCCTGTAGCATCTTCTTTCCTATCCAATCCATTTCAGTTCTTTTCTAGACTTCCTGTACTTTCTTAGTTTTCATCCTGCGATACGGCGTCTAACACTCAACATCCTAATCATGGGAACCAAGTGCAACCCGGATTGGCAACATGCTGCCTTTGCCCTTTATCGATATACTCCCTCTGTTGCTGCAGCAGCGATTTTCTGCATTCTCTTCTTCGTGTCTACCGTTTTACACTTTATCCAGATGTGGAAAACCAAGAGCTGGTATCTGACTCCACTGGTGATAGGGTGCTTTTGTATGCTTTAGCCCCAGCTTCTCTCTTCTTGCCAAACGCAAAAACGAGAGGGAACAAGACGCTGACCTTTAACCGACAATCTTAGTTGAGTTCATTGGATTTGCCGCCAGAGCCGCGTCCGGGTCCGAAAAGGCTGGATGTTGGACGCTAGGTCCTTACATCACACAGAGCATGTTTATTCTTCTTGCACCAGCACTCTTCGCGGCGTCCATCTACATGATACTCGGGCGAATCATTCTGCTCGTCGGAGGACAGGATCACTCGCTCATCAGGCCGCAATGGTTGACAAAGATATTTGTTATCGGAGACGTCGTCTGCTTCTTACTTCTTTCCGGAGGTGCGATCTATACTTGCCTTTCGTCTCCCGGTTAAGGTTGTTGGCTAACAATGAATTCATGAAATCAGGTAGCGGCATTCTGGCTACGGGAAGCAGTAATCCATCTATGGCTGACGCTGGCAACAACATCATTATTGGAGGCCTTGTGCTACAATTGATCTGGTTCGGCATTTTTGTCGTCGTGGCAGCCGTGTTCCACTTTCGCCTGAGATCAGTTCCAACTGTTAGCTCACAGCAACCCGAGTGTCGCTGGCAAGTCTATCTTCAAACGCTCTACGTTGCCAGCTGCCTCGTCATTGTCCGAAATTTATTTCGTGTCATTGAGTATGCTCAGGGAAACGATGGATATCTGCTGCAGAATGAGGCCTTTATATACGTCTTCGATGCCCTACCAATGCTTGTCGTTGTTTCTTGGCTTCATTGGAGACATCCCGGCGAGATTGGCTTGCTGTTGCGTGGCGAGAAAGCCTTCAGGAATGGCTTCCAGCTGATCCATGTTAGAGGCCAGAGCTTCTGATAAGGCACCAAAAAGACGCGGCATTTGGCGGCGGGTTCTAGAGCTTGGCTGCGACTCTCGCTCGAACACTGATGCACTGGCCACTACAGGCGATGGATATCGCAATTCCATATATTCTCAGAGCTCTATTGTTGCATAGATAGCGTTGTAAATTATATTTCCCTGATGCAAGGTTGAAGCCATCTTGTTTCCAATTGATCATAAGCTCCAATATCCATACACCACCCATGTTTGTGTGATTGCAACTGAATGTATGTACCAAGTTTGAGCCGGTAAACAGCATAGATGCCTGTAGCAAAATCTTTATCTGACATAGGTAGGCAGTGCCTATTTCTCATTGGTGTTTCTTTGAGACTTCTGTGCAGCGGCTGAGTACTTGCATCGGGCTCGAATGCGGCTGCCCCAGTGGTAGAAGAAAAAGGGCAATGGAGCGCAAAGCAGTGTCAGGATCGCCGGGATCATCGAGGCCCAATGTATACCCAGCGCCTTATACATCTGTTGTGTGAATAAAGGGAACACGGCCGCGAACGTAGAACGCATCACCACGTTGGCTGCCAACGCAGAAGCCGCCATAACCGAGTATGTGTCGACAAGATAGGCGCTGACGGACGTGAAGACAAGAACCATACCGAGCCCAAATGGTACACCAGCTGCAATGCTGGCCATCCAATGGATATGGGGATAATTTGTCCATGCGAACCAAGTGAGACCAACAGGAAGAGAGATTGCTCCCACCATGCTCATCGGTAGGCGAGCTTCCGGAGGAAGTAACCCTGTCCCACCGCTGGCCCTGTTTTGCTGCACCATCTGTCTGTACTTCCTCTGATATAGAACGGACGACAGCACGGCCAAGTCAACTCCGATCAATATACCAAGAAAAGCTAGGCCTCCCTTTCCTTCACTCCACCCGCGGTCTTCCTGAAAGACGATAGGGATCGCTGCGAAGAACATATACAGGGTCCCGTAAATGATGGACATGTAGATGGAAAGAAGTAGTACAATTGGTTCAAAAAGAAGCAAGACCCAGGGGCGGGTCAATGACAACTTGAGTTCACTCCAGGCAGACCTGTCCCTCCTGTTGGCCTCAAGCTTGCTGCGATAGATATGCCCGGTCATCTTGGACATCTCCTTGGCTCGCTTTCGCAGAATGTAGGGCCCATGAGTCTCTGGTACAAATAGAGCATTGATGATCCACAAGGCTCCCGAGAAGATGGCAGTCAGTCCAGAAACCCAGCGCCAGCCATGAGTCTCGCCCAAGAATCCTCCTACTATCGGCCCCAAGACGGGCCCCATAAACGGACCTGCGGCAAACAAAGCGATCGCGAGACCACGGTGCGCGGCGTCGTACATGTCGGCGATGACGCCTCCGGGGTTTGTCAGAGCCGAGGACGCAAAGGCACCCGCAAAGAATCGTAGTATGACCAGCGAGTATATATGTTGAGCAGCGGCGCTCCCGGCATTGAAGGCTGTAAAGGCACCGTATGTGATGAAGAAGATGATCTGGCGGCCATATAACTCGCCCAAAGGCGCCCAGAGAAGTGGACCGAGTGCGAATCCTAGGACGTATAGCGCAATGCCCAGTGAGAATACTTCGTTGTTGGTATGAAGCTCGGAGATGATTTCTATCCTGCAGCCCGAAAACGTCGACGAGACGAACGCGGCCGCCAACGTGAGTATTGCCATAATGGCTGTTGTGCATATTTTCCTTCCCTTGGGCCATTCTCGCGCGTTGCGAGGGTCGTCCTTGATCCAGGTGATTAGATATGGACTTGAGACGGTCCCCAAGCCCTCATACCTATGGCTGAAGACTGCCGGGGTTATAAGGGGTTGATCGAGGATGAATCGGAAATATGGAACGTTTGGGTCCGCGAGCGTTGCAATAGAGGGATAGGGAGCAGATAAGCCATCAGAATCATATAGAGATTGCTCAGTTTCTGTTAGGGAGGAGTCTGCCAGCTCGGCTGCAGCAGCTGAAGCCATTACAGCAACCGGATTGTCAATTCGGCTGGCACCATACAGGCGCCGAAGCTGAATAATGACATAGGACGCTCCTACAAACGGAGCTCGAGATCCATAGGCGTATCAATGCATTATATACCTTACGAATAGAGTTGGACACTGTGCGTGGGTTGCCCTCGGCACGGGCTGCAAATTCCCGAGCTTTCAAAGGCCGAGCCAACCTGTCAACAGGGTAAGCGTTTGTAAGTTAAAGTGGTTTCCCGGGATGTTCCCGATATGTAACTCTGACTATTCGACTGGCGCGTATTATGTACAGACTGCTGAAAGATGCAGCGGTTGATGGAATGATAAGACCGGCCGTTTGCATACCTATCGTAGATAGTAGCTACGTACACCTACCTTATTCCATAGTGTCCGTGCAGTGACGACTGACATAGCTAAGAAGTGGCACTCAACCCGTCCACTGCATTGGCCGATGTGCTTGCTCAATAAAGGACCTATTGTGATTTCAAGAAGCCCCTTTTCCATCTGCAGTGGCGCTTCAACTAGCTGGGCATGAGAGTGGGATCCTTCAGGTAGTCGAGCCATAATAGGCCGTCAAGCCAGTCGTCCATGTCACCCAGCCCTTCAGACGCCTCGTCAACTGGTAGCCGAATCTCGCTGTTGGTCAAACCCGGTCGGAGCTCTGGCTCATTCATATCAACTTGCCCAGGAGCCTGAGTGGCTAGGCCCGACTGCTGAGCTTCCTGTATCCGCGCATCTCCATCTTTGAGGCTCTCTGCTGGCTCAACCGGTGATATGTCCATAGTCATCGCCGCATTGATCCTTTTCTGGCCGAGATACTTGTGAAGAAGGCGGAGGTTGCATTCCATGGCTGGAATGACCTCGTAAATCTTCTGAAGGACCAGTTCGCTGCGACGAATATACGAAACAGTCAAGGACTTTGTAATTGGTGGCTCGGTCGGGTCTAGAACGGTCTCGATATGCAGAGCTAACAAGCACGTCACACATCCGAGCCTGCGTGATAGTCCATCAGACATACAGTGATCACCAAGTGTAAGCCGGCTGGAGGATGGCCTTACATGTTGAGATTCGCAAACTTCAAGAGGTCAGCCACCAAAAGACGGCTGACAATGGTGTCCAGCTCGAATACTGCTGTACGCAACCGCCGTCTGAACGCGTCACTCCGGTCCCTTGTGTGGCCAGACGCAACAGAGCGACTGAGCAGCAACCGGTAAAAGATGCACTCGAACCGATAGCTGCTTGCTTCGAGAGTTGCCCGAGAGATCTCCTGCGGCCTGTTCTGAAGGGCGCAACGGTCTGACGTTGTGGCTTTTGGTAGAGATTCTCTCCATGCCGCAAAGGACGAGGATATCTCTTCGTCGATATTCTGTGGAACTGACTTTCCCCCCTGTTCCAGAGAGCGCAGCACGCCTTGCCAGCGACTGGCTACCCAATATTAGCACTTATCATGAGATATCCCGCGCATCAAGCTATCTCACCTATGATGGCAAGTTTAAAATGCTCATGGCTATAGCATTTTTGGTCCTCGGTCCACTCCGGCAGCATAGAAGCATGCCTTGGCGGGATGTGCTCGCTCCACCATTTCATTTCATGTGCTGGCCGTGTGTCATGCTGAATAAGCCTTGGTGCCTCCAATTGTATGATGGAAAAGACGAGTTCTCGACACTGGCGTAGGAGATGTTTTAGTGTTTGGATATTCCACGCATTATCCCCGAGATGACTCACGCATATCACCGGCCATATCCTTTGGTATAAATTCCTTGTGACAGGTCCCTTGTCATCTGTTACATGGCTTTATTTGTGTTTTCGGTTCTTGTGTCAGCGGCTACTGATTCAAGAACGGGGAGTCGAACCTACTCTTTATGCAGACCAAGCCGGATTGCAAGACGTACGGCGTTGTGGTGCCAGAATCTGAAGTCTTTGTCCATAGAATATGATACGAGAACAGTACTCAAAATGAGCGATCCTTGTAGTCTGGTTAGCTGGCTTTGCTCGCACCCAAAGTCGTACAATTTTACTGCGTTTGAGAAGAAAAACTCCAGTGCCGTGGAACGGTCTTTGAAGCCGCAGTCAGCTAAGACGTCCAATGTAGTGAATGGCACCGCGCTTGCTAAGATTGACTGCATCAAGAACCATGAGAAAGACCCTGACGCGTAGGAATCCAGAAAAGCAATGTAATCATAAATGGGAATGTGCGGATAGACAGTCAAAAAATGTCGCCGCAACATTGCTTCGCTATAAAGCATTCAGTGGCGGTTAAAAAGACTGCGAAGGGAGATGGGTGGAAATATCTACCAGCAAGGCTGTGGGGGTAGACAAAGCGCCCCTCTTTGTTCAAGATATTCTCTATCCGCGGTAGAGAGTCGCATAATCTGCGAGGCTGGGTTGTCTGTTTGGCTTTCACTTTCCCTTTCAAGCCTATTTGTAAGACTTTTTGCGTGCAAATTCCCGGGGGCGCATGTCTGTTCGTCACGGGCTAGCCGGCCGAGGATGCTCATATAATGAACTCCGCGGCCGTCGATGAGGTCCCAGTTTGCGAATGGTGCTGGGTGCTCAGCGTAAAGGTTTTCCGGTTCCTGAATGTGTATCAGTAAGGGTAGGTTAAGATATGTACCTACCTTACGCAGTAGATATATCTTGGTTCAGAGGTAGGAGGTATGAACCTGTAGTTGATCTACGGATTTCGCATCGTCTTGTTGCACGAGTTGAGCACGAGCGCTCGAACGAGCCAAGACTCGACGTTTGCCCGTGCCTGAGATTGCTGGCCTATGTTTGACGAAGTGGTTCTATAAGTCAATGTATTGGTTGAGAAGGAAGCATGAGGACGTACTTGCGCCGGCGTCTGTTAGCAAGGGCACATGTCTCTGGATATCCTTGGGTAATGCATCGGCTGCAGGGCAGCCCCACGGTAGCTGCATCACATTTGAGCTTCCGGTGGTTGCAGGTTCTACTGGCAATTTTAGCGAGAATCTGAACCCTCCTCGTCGTCGCATGTCGATTGAATCGAGGGACGCGGAAACAAAGCACTCGCGGAGGCAGCGGGATTGTATAAGTTTGGGCAATAGACCAATTAAACAGATCACTTACATACAAGCCCTTGTCGGCTTGCCAAAAGCCGAAGAGGATGACATTATTCCAAAGTAGCGATCAACCTGGGTGTTTGTCTCGGAATCGACCTTCATGTCTCCATAACAAGATGATCGAACGAGTGGAAGTTCTTGCTGACCGAACAGACCGGCCAGTTCGGGAATATAAGCGAAATGCCGAGCTGCGCTTTGCATTGGTGTCGTGTATGTGCTTACGTGACAAGTAGCTCGGCATTTGCGTTCGGCCTTCTTTCAGAGACAACTGGGAGCAGAAGCCGATCAAGCCGGACATTATGGAGCCAGTCAATGCCGAGATCAAAACTCAATATGGAAAGCAGGTCCTCGAGCAGCAAAGATGTCTGCGACAAAGTAGAGCTCTCTTCTACCCTATCTCACTGAGTCGGGTCTTTCTGCATGCGCGTAGCTCCTCTCACCAGCTCAAGGGTGTATCGGTCCGCAGTATCATATCCAACCGCACATAGATTATGAGAGGCCGTCTTACTGTTTTAAGACACGGGAAGGGGCTGCAAGGTCATCGCGTTGAGGCACGCTGTGAGGTGAGCCCTCCAGCTCTCAATAGCAAATGTTGAGCTAACAATAACGCTGTATGTAGGATGACATTACCTCCAACCCAGGCCAATGTGGTAAAATGAAGCTGCAGCTGTTCTAAGCATTATGGACTTGTCGTAGTTCCGTTCGGTAAGCAGCTGGCTTGACGATCCAGATTATAGTCCGTATAAGCAGGGACTTCAACGGTGGGCATACTTTGACACACCAGTCTGCAATCTGCTCACAGATGAGCTTTGCTGCCCTTCTACAGCCAAATTCCGGCCAGTCGACACCAAACTCGAACCTAGGTGTCAGGCGAAATGCATGACCCCAACTTACCTCAAGTTCTTTCTATTGAAGTACGTCATGTTAGAGATAGTTCAGAGTGGTTCGGCGGTTATCACATTACGTTGGTCTTCTTTGGCGGGTGGGAGAAAAGTTACTGTATATCCGTTGTGCATACGGATAGCTTTATTAGGCGCAATGAGATGTCCAGAGCCTGGAACCTCCTTTCAATATATACAATAGCCGCAACGAGCTACGACGAATATTTACTACCATGTGTCATCCTCCACGAGTAAGCCTCTTTAGTGAGAGACATTGATTGAATAGAAGTGGACGTCGGAAGCGCTGGATCCCTGGTTGTAATTGCCGACCTTGAAGTAGCTGGGGGGAGCGTCCAGGGAATAGGTGCTGAGCGTCTGGGCTGCACCGCCGTTGATGCTGACACTGAGGACATTGTTGGAGTAGCTGATGGTGTAGGTGAAGGGCTGACCAACGGGAACATTGCCAACAGTGGTGATGATCTCATTACCACCGGCGCGAGTCTGCTCGACGCCCATGGCAAGGACACCGCTGGAGTTGTAGTACAGCTCGCATACTGGCTTCGTGCTGGTGCTGTCGTCGATGTGAATCTGACCGATGACGGTACCGTGGCCGGAATTGTCGGGCTGCTCAACAGCCAACGACACCGTCAGCTTGTTGTTGGGGCTGTTGGGGCTCCAGCTGCTGGGGTTGCTTTCGCGCAGCTCCGTACGGCAGTGCTGGCTGTTGGGCGTGGTGACACAGCCAGTGTTTGAGGGAGCTCCCGGCACCTTCATGACCAGGGCGCCATCGCCGCTTTCGGTGAAGAAGTAATGGTGACCCGGGTCTTGATAACCGCCACAGCCCTGGAGCTGGGACGACGGGATGGTAGTTGGGCTGCCCGGGTTGCCGATGGGAAGCTGCAAAGACCATTTGCTGAGGTCGAAGTTTCCGCCTGGAGCGCAGCTGGGGTTGAGGGCTGAGGCAGCTCCGAGGAGACTGGAAGCAATAAGAGTCTTGAGGGCAGGCATGATGATTGTACGAATACCGCGGAACAGCAATGTCTAGTATTGTGATCTATTCGTTGAAGAAGGATACCAAGAGAATCAAGCAGCTCTTCATCTACCTTATATACCGACTTACACAATGCTCACGATGCTTGAAGCTTGATGATCCCGTTTCAGACTGACTAGTAGCAGAACACAGCACTAATACGAAATCGACAGGTACTCGAATGCTTGCTAGGATGGTATGAGGGTAGAATCTCCGCTGTGCCGCAATACCCGGGATGCTAGGAACCTGATTGGTGGACTTTCTCTGCCGTTCGTTGCTAGATCAGAAACATGTAACATAGATGAATGAGAGGCACGATTCGCATGCCAGAACGAAATGCCCAGGCTCAATCCCCAACGCTCTCTCATGTTTCAATCGGTGCAGGATGTGTTCTGGAATCACAGGACGACACAACCTGCAATTCAGCTGCTGACGGTGGGTAATTATGTCCAGAGTGGTGAACGGCAGAATTCCGCCCCGCATCTCCGCTAGATCCTTGCTTTTGCTTATTTTGGAGGCAATCGAGAAGAATACTAGTGTGATATGCAGGATTATCGAATCCCCGCATGCCAAGCTGGAGTAAACAAGCGGTATCGCTAGATACAAGGGACCAATAACCGATTCTTTGTCTTGGTTGTGCAAAGAGGAGGATATGACAGATGGTATTAGCATCAGGGACACCTCGAACGACAAACGAGGATCGTCCTTCTAGATGCTATGTATCGACGTTGGCTGCTATGAGCGTTACGGAGACACTTGTGCAAATGAATCCAAGTTTACACCAGCGACTCCTTTTTATGCTTCTTTTTTGAAGAGTGGGGTTTCCGCTTCGACCGAAAAGGATCTACAACATGGCAAGGTGGTACCTAGTATCTGTATCTGGTCACCATAAGCTACGCTGATAACCTTGTCTATGCCGGCTCAGGCAGAAGGGAGCGGCCTTCACATTCATGATGTGAGCGAGCAAGCTGACGCTGGACCCATGGAGGTTTTCTGAGATTTGTATTGAGCCTCGAGCCCTCGAGTTTGGATTATTCCTACTTGCCAAGGCGAAATCCTGAACCACACTCCCCCCGCCTCTCGCACCTGAGCTGCCAGGCATAGGTACTTGGGCGTTACTGTTTGAATGGCATGAGGGAACGCAAATACCGCGCTACGTAGAAGCAACAAGCAGAGTTTGTATTGGTCACAAAAGCGAGCACAAGTGCTGGAAGTTATTAACACGGGGTGCCTGCAGTGTGTTGATGGACTTGACCGGTATTGTTTGCTACCTTATCCGAAGTCAATCGGAAGAAAGCGTCCTCACCAAAAACTTTTGGGAACCTTCTAATGAATTACACGATATAGCAAAAGCCTGACAAGAAGGACGGACTTATGACTCGCTGGATCATGGTCTGTTATCACATCAATCAGAGAATTGAAAGGACGAGTCTAGAGACCAAGGCATATCCGATAACGATGGTAACCACGCGCCTGATCGTCCCTGCCCAACAACAGCCCGCCGGAGCCTGAAAAGCGTTCTGTTGCCATTCCTGAAGTTCTCGGTTGAGAACCTCATGCGCGGACAACAAAGGATCGAAAATCTGCTTCCCCTTCAAACTTGTCCTTGGAGTCTGCAATTAGCTGTGACGTTTCGTCCATCGAATCGCGTCTACTGCCTGAGGTAAATCTCTGGGTACGAAGCGTTCAAAGGGAACTATGGAGACATTCCAAATTTGGGACTTCGAGTTTCTAGACTGACGTTGTTTCTAACACCTTGAGGTTGTTCTCTTAAAAATTCAGCATCAACTTGGTCCCGGTCACCTTGAGTTTCCAGATTCAAGCGAGCTCGCCCGTGCTACAGGGCACCTTCATATGCTTAATAGTATACCCATGATCAAACTGGGAGTAGTTTCATCCTATTCTTCTGTACATTAAAATGGCACCCGTGATTTTAGAACTCGATGTGGCATGCAACACTTCGGCGGAAGACGGCGATGTCTTGGTTACAGAATCGCCATGGACGCAAAACATCTGGCAGCAATACAGTTTGCCCAACTTCCGAGCATTCAGTCTCACGTCTCTCGTGGCAACAGCAGTAAAGAGGAGGATGGGGCGGACCTGAATGCCAACTGCACCTGCCATTCTCACGAATGCATTGGAAAGATGGGACGAAGATGGGTTTCGCTTCCTGCCGTAACGAGAGCCTGGCAGATATATCGGTCTTCTTGTAGACTTGTTCCGGATTACCTAAGAGCGCAGTCCAGGCATCGACCGGGCCAGCATCTCGGGCATTTCTTTCCACCGAATTCGGAATGCTACGCATCGCAGAGACTATTTATAAGTAGCGATGGAGCCACAAAGCCACAATACTCTAATGCTCCGTATTTTCTGGACCTACGGGGAGTTGAGACGGCATGCCTTGTCTGGATACAACAATAGTCAGGCCTGGAGCCATTTTGATGCTTGACTCATATGGGCAAGATGGCTACTGCTGTTCCCGCGATGAAGCGGCGGTTGTTCCATAGGTGACGATGATATGACGAATAGGCAGTTGAAACTTCCTCTGTCTCCTCAACTGCCAGGCGTCCGACATCTCATCTGGGCGATGGAACGGCTCTGACATTGAGCTAAAATCCCCGGTAATTCTAGTTCCCAAAGAAGAATTTCTTCCTCGGTACAGAAAAGAGCGATGTGACGCTGGATCTTCTGGCAGACTCGGCTCTCCCTTTATGTTGTACTGTATGTACCGCGTGTATACCGCGTTTCGTCGCCGAAGAAAAAAAAGGGAAAGACGAGCCAGGATCAATGCAACATTACTCGCTACAAATGGCAAACTTAGTACGTACCTGAGTGGGCAACGCCGAATGTGCCACGGAGTCCATGGAGGGGCGGACGTCAACTTTGCTCGAGCTATGGAAACATGATAAGGTGCCTAGAGGCCAAGACCTACCGCAGCCATACATACACTCTCCTATATACCCATGGCAGTTCCGAGGCATACGCACCCTTTTTTTTTTTTTTTTTTTTTTACCTCTTGCATGTCCAGTCCAAATACGTCAGGGGTGTTTTTAGGAGCTTCTCCCCTGAGCTGAGCCCTGTATCTGCGAAGTGTCTGCAAATGCTGCTGCGGCGGCGCCACGGAGCACCGGCTGTGAAATAAATGCCGCTCCGCGACGCATGTGGATCAACGGATCATTCCGATGTTTGACATTCGCCAGTGCTACGTACTTTGAGCGGATCTTGAGGGAGTATGAATCGAAACACTGTTCGTACTGGGCTCCTACTCCGGTTGTTAAACGCGTAAGGAGAATTTGGTAACGCTCCGTACATCGGGGCCGGCACGGCACTTACAGGTTTCTGTGGCGCGCTTTTGACGCCGATAGGCTGAGGATCGTGCGGGAGTGCTGACCATCTCCGGCGGCCCGCAAGCCACATCTGTCGAACGGCCATGGAGGCGGAAATAACACAGAGTGACGACCAATAGTAACAACGGAACAGTCCGTATATGGAGGCAAGTTCTCTACACCGACCGAGCCAGTCATGAATCCATGTACTTATTAATGTTAGGGATGTGCCTCTCACCGAACAAGGGGTTTCTCCTTTATCCAGTTACACTTTTGTATTGTAGCTTGCCTGGATAATTGAAACATTTACTGGAAGGATTTGTCCTGTCTATCCCCCATCCATACATGCCCGTTCGCTTTACTGCCACTGGAGTGAGTCGACGTGAACGATGTATCTTGTAGTAACCGGGAAATACACGGCACGTTATGGGGACGGCTAACACGGCAAGCCCATAAGGCCCTTTCCGCACCTTCTGGTGGTTTCTATCTCCAGGTGGTCCGAGGGGTCAACAACAGAGCACCAGCGACGGGCGAATGAAACCATATGGAGGTAACCCAACCAGATAGCCAAACCTCAAACGTATAGTTCCCTTTCAGCTCTAGCGTTGCGCGAAGTAGGCCACTAGACAGTCCATGGACTCAGCTTGATCGGCAGTTGACGATACTGCATCACTAGAAGATGCTCTCGAAAGGTAGCAAGAGCCGAGGTGTTATTCTAAGATGACGATTAGTATACAATGACAGGGCAAAATACTACCCCATAATATGCATTTGATCCTCGGAACCGGCTCTGATCAGTCTTCCACACCGACAAGGGGTCAAATGATCCACTTATCTCTCCCTGAAAGGCGGTTGATGGCTTCGGCTGTGGCGTCGTCGGGCGTTCCGATCTACGATGTATGCCGATTCCAGAAGCGCAAAGGAAGCAGGAGCCAAAGCTGGATCCGTGACGTCGCTGCAGTATGATTGCTTCGATTCGCTACCGGCATGACTTGTATAAAGCTCGCGTGGTACCCTCCAAGGAATCATATCAGAAGCCACGCCAGAATTCAACCACCTCTCTCTATCAACTGTATTTCTCCCCCTTTGACCAAGCGATTTGGAACCCTGGTGCTGCCTCACAGAAACATCGAACATGGGCGAATATATCCTTCCAAGCAAAGAATATGGCCGCCGCCTTCTGGTCAATGTCGTTGATGAGTACGCGGCGAGCGAGCCTGAACGCACGTTCGTCTATCAGCCTGTGTCCAGCAATCCCAAGGATGGCTTCCGTCCCATCACGTTCAGGGAACTGTCTAATGGAGTGAACCATCTCGCTCGCGAGCTCCTCCGTGAGACTCCAGAACAAATCGATGAGAAAGACGAGTTTCCCACGGTGGCCTATATTGGGCCAAATGACATACGCTACGTCGTTGTCATGCTTGCCTGCATCAAAGCTCATCACAAGGCCTTGTTCATCTCGCCTCGCAACAGCCTTGAGGCTCAGCTTTCGCTGTTCAAAGCCACGGACTGCACTCAAATCATCTACGACGTCTCGATGAAATCCGCTGTTGAGTCATGGCTCCAGTCACACCGCATGCGTGCAACGGCAGCTCCCGACATGGATGTCTGGCTCCAATCGACAGCGCCTCACTTACCATACGACACGCCGTTTGAAGAGGCGAGATGGCATCCAATGCTGGTGATGCATACCAGCGGCTCAACCGGCATCCCGAAGCCCATTGTTGTTCGCCAAGGAAGTCTTGCCATCGCGGATACTCTGCGAGACGAACCACCTCTTGACGGTGCTCCCTCAGTGTGGAGCTACTGGGCTGCCACCAGCTCAAAGATATTCTCACCAATGCCCTTGTTCCACATGGCCGGAGTTGCGTGTACAGCCATTTTTGGAATATACTACGGAGTTGCCATGGTATATGGCGTGTCGAACCGACCCCTGAGCGCTGATTTGGTCGCTGAATGCCTGGCCCAGTCGGAGGCCGACTCAGCTCTGTTGCCTCCATCCATCATCGAGGACATGAGTCTGACTGACTCACACGTCAAGACCTTAGCCAAGCTCAAGCTGACAGGCTTCGGTGGAGGTAAGACCAAAAGATATTCTTTCTCCTTCATCTCTCTCCGTGGTCAATAGTCATTGACAAATACACAGGCAATATTTCCCCTTCGATCGGAGATGATCTCGTCAAGAGAGGCGTCAAGCTTACAAACATCATATCCTCGACAGAGTAAGTTTGAGTTTTACTCCTTTTCGATGCTTACAACTAACGGGACTAGGATTGTACCGTATCTGATTCACTACCAGAGAGATCCTGAGTTATGGCAATGGATCATCGTCAACGCCGAAGAAATGGGTGCCCAGTTTCGCTTGATCTCCGACGATGATGTTTACGAAATGTTTGTCTGCCGGAAACATCCGACAGAACCACTGCGACAGGCCCTCTTCTACACTTTTCCCGACAAGACAGAGTGGTCTACGGGGGATATGTACAGGAAGCATCCCACGAAGCCGAACCACTGGCTCTATCATGGCCGAACCGACAACGTCATCGTCTTCTCAAACGGTGAAAAGCTCAACCCAGTTACTATCGAGGCCGCTGTCGTTGGCCATCCCGCTATCAAGGTCGCTCTTGTAGTTGGGCAACAGAGGTTCCAGCCCGCTCTCATCTTGGAGCCGTATCAGCACCCAAAGGATGAAGCGGCCAGAGAAGCTCTCATCAATAGCGTGTGGCCGATTGTGGAAGAAGTCAACAAGGTCACCGTGGCCCATGGAAGGATTTCACGCAACATGATTGCCATTTCAGATCCCGCCATACCATTTGCTCTGTCACCGAAAGGCACCATTCAACGAATGGCGACGGTAAAGCTCTATAAGGAATTCATCGATGAGCTGTATGCAGAGACGGACGAGGGCATTGAAATGGAAGAGACACCGTTATTGGATACGTCTAGCCTGGACGCTTTGACGAACTCCCTTGTGGAGGTCGTCAGATCGCAGGTTGGCAAAGCCGAGGTTGACTCCGAGACTGATCTTTTCACTGTTGGAGTAGATTCTATGCAGGTCCTCAGCCTTTCCAGGATTCTACGCTCTGCCTTGGAATCTGCTGGCATGAAGGTGGACAAGGATACCGTTGCTGCTCGTGTCATATACGCGAATCCAACAATCAGCGGCTTAGCACGGCATCTATATTCGACAGTCATCAACGGCGACAATGTTGGCGACGCAGACGAGGAAGAGATTCGGGCCATGTCTCGAATCATTGAGAAGTACACTGCCGACCTGCCGCCTCCCAACGCGGCGCAATCCGATCCGTTGGACGAACAACAGACGGTCATTGTCACCGGTACTACGGGATCGCTTGGCGCCTACATGCTGGACCGGCTGATCAAGAATCCTCGAGTAGCCAAGGTCATTGCTTTCAATCGTGGTGAGGATGGAGGCCGCTCTCGCCAATCGGCCTACAGCGCTGCTCGAGGGCTGAGCACGGATTTCTCAAAGGTCGAGTTCCTTGGTGTCGATCTTTCTAAGCCACTGTTCGGCCTCACTCAAGCCCAATACGACGATCTCTTGGCCACGGCCGATCGTATCGTCCACAACGCATGGCCCGTCAACTTCAACATCAGCGTTACCTCGTTCGAGCCACACATTTTCGGTGTCCGCCAGCTCGTCGAGTTTTCGAACAAGGCAGCCAAGCGGGCTCCGATCATCTTCATCTCGAGCATCGGAACCGTGAGCGGCTGGACGAAGCAGGAGCCCGTTCCAGAGCATCGCCTCGATGATCTGACGCTGCCAAAGATGGGCTACGGCCAGTCAAAGTACGCTGCCAGTTGCATTCTGGATGCGGCTGTTGAAAAGTCGGGCATTGCGGCCGCCGTCATTCGGGTCGGACAGATTGCTGGTGCGCGTACCAAGGAAGGCGTTTGGAATCCCCAGGAGTTCATTCCCAGCCTGATCGCAAGCTCTGTTCATCTCGGCATGTTGCCAGCCAGTCTCGGACCTATGGACGTTATAGATTGGACGCCAGTCGAAGACATTGCTGGATTGGTCTTGGACGTTGCTGGAGTTACCCAAAAGGTTCCCCTGGCAGAAATCTCTGGATATTTCCACGGGGTCAATCCATCAGCTACCAGCTGGGCTGAACTGACAAGGATCCTCAAAAGCTACTACGGAGATCGCATCAAGGCCATTGTCCCTCTGGACGAGTGGATTCGCGCCCTTGAAGCAAGTGCAGTGAATGCTACAGTTGACACTGCGGCGAAGAATCCCGGAATCAAGTTGATTGACACTTACAAGGGAATGGAGGAGCAAAGAAGGGCTGGTATTGGTCACGCCTACCTTGACGTTACCAGGACCGTGGCACACAGCCAGACTATGAGGAGCCTTGGGCCAATTGACGAGGATCTGATGAGGAACTGGTGCGACCAGTGGAACTATTGATGAGGGATGGTTCGAATATATAGACGACATAGCTATTGGTTGAGAAACAAGACGGATTCACGATGCAGACAATTCATGGCTTTGTGAACCCCGTGATAACCGAATTGGTCAGTCATTCTTTGCCGGCTTGTCGAACTGACGGGTAGGCAATCACTTTTGTTTGCAAGTCAGCATGTAAGTCTACCGCTGATTCCTGCCAATGGGGTCTGCCCCTGTTTGTTCCACTCTCTGTGTCATTTTCCCTGTTCACCATTCGCTATTCTGGTTCCATTCGCCGCCTATCTGAGCTACGTCTTGCCTCGCTTCAGTTAGGTAGGTAGGTAGATCTTGCATATGACAATACGCCGCCATTGTCCAGCATTTAGGCCTTATTCATCCCTTGGAGTCACGGTTTGTTTGGGCTCGGATGACGATCACTTTGCTTAGGCTACAGCTGGATATTTCGTCATACGTTCCTCTGGCAAGCAAGCAAACAAACGAACAAACAAATAAACATGACGATTTTCGCCATTTTGTGCATCGTTGTCCTACAGGGCTTCTGCGATGGCCCGGTTGGATAGCGTATGGAACGAAGCCACGTAACGACCGCCAGCAACGACTGCATACGCTCATAAGACGGACAGAACAAGGCGCTTCTCACCGGTGCATCTTTCCCTGAGTCTGGGCCTGACTGCCATACGACAAACAAACATGCCCAACAAGAAAGGCGCTACCCAACAGACTGCAGAGTGTCCATAAAGAGAGGCAGCCTGCCTCGAGCATCAAAGGTTTCAATATCTTGATCACGCTTCTACTCTCTATCAGTCGGCATATGATCATCTTTCCATAGGCGAGAGCATTCCGAGGTCCGACAAAGCTCAAATCGCCGACATTTTCTCTTGGCCGAAGCGAAGCACGCGTCGCAATCGACACATTCATGGTATATGCAGAACGGTGACGATGGAGTCGCTTCCCGCCGAGTTCGCGCCATTCCCTCGTCTACCCGCTGAGTTGAGAATCAAGATATGGCAATCGGTACCAAGGCCTTCTCGCGTCATCGGGCTTCTCCCTCCAGCCTCCGATTGGTATCGCCATCATTATCGATATATCGGGTCTCGAGCAAGCAGAATGGCCGAAGAACAGAGGCGGCGATACCATTACCGATATATCGTGCAGCCCAAGGAACACGCGATATTCCCACTACTTCACGCAAATCGCGAAGCCCGAGCTATTTGGCTGCCTCATTTCTTCCAGCCTTCTCACTTTTGCCACGTGTCTGGTCTTGATATACGCTTCGATACCCCGTTCATCAGCTACGACACTGACATCTTCACCGTCTTCAACGGATGGCCTTCAAACGGCATCCCCGACGGTTTCGTGAATCCGCACCTGGCCAATCCAGACGATGAGCCCGTAGACGGCTTCATTGCCCTTGACCGGAACCGAATACAGAATGTTGCGCTCTGTGAGATTCCCGGAGACATCAAGCCGTTCACAAGCGCAATCGCCATCCGAACTCTACCCGGCATAAAGACGTTGACCATACTGGCTCTGGGTCCTGATGCAAACTGGAAGCCTGAATCCCTGGCTTCTGCAGGGGGGCGCCGAGACTATACCTACAGCTTGCCAGTGCACGAGATGCTGGCAGTGGATGTGCAGCGCATGAACGCAGAGATTCACGATCTACCCTTGGAACTTGTCAAAAAGAGCCCATTCTTCAACGACGCAAGGCTGCGGCATGGAGTGGCCCCGTCGCCCAACATCCGGCCGCTCCGTCGCTACAAGGCATTCGTGCTATCCTTGCTTTGGCATGAGCTCAGGGAACAGAATGCAGCAGAAGCAGTCACGGCTTCTTGGTGGGATTACATGGAGTATCTCTTTGGTAGCGGCGCCAGGTCGCATGTCGCAAAATGCCCTCTGAGGCTGCGTGGCTGTGGCGCCGACGGCCATACGAGGCGAGAGATGATGCGATGGAAGCCTAGGTTCGAGATTAACTACAAGCTTCTAGCTGCAGTTGGGTGGCGAGCTGAGCTGGAACGTATCGGGGTTGCCAGTTCATGAGGCGTGGGTTGCTTGTAGGAAGGCAACGGTCGCTCGGTGTGCGGTTCATCACTTCAATTCATCATTGATACCCATTGTTACCCATTCATTTTCCGTCAGACATGCTCGTGCCGATTTGAAAGGGCTCGTGGCAAGATACAGCCAGCGATACAGGCCATGGGCACCGAGGAAACATGCCCTTTACCCGCCGCGTCAAACGTGGATGAGTTGCCTAGTAATACATTGTCTTGGTGAACTCAGCATCACTGTCTATCCTCTTTACAGGTCTGCACTGTCTCCACAACTGCCCACTGCTCAGTCAGACCTGGAAAAGCTGCCAGGCAGTGTCTGGAATCCATCAACTTCGTCCCGAGCGTTGTTTTCAGTAGAGTGTTCAGAGTCAAACAGTGTGTTGGTGGATTCTTTCCGCAGAACCGGGAGGTCAAACTCCTTGCTAGCCGGCGTTTCCTTTGGTGAAAGCGATGTTGCGTCGCTCGTGCTGCCATTCGTGCTACCTTCCGTCTCCTTGGCGGTGAGTTCCGATCTGGGGGCAGACGAGAGATCTTCCTCGTGATTCACCTCCTCGCTGACTGCCCCTTTCAGATCCACTTCCTCAAAGTCCGGTTTGAAAGGCCGGGAGATGTTCCTCGGCGGCAGCGGGGGCGGTATGCGGGCAGGTGTGGTTAGGGCGTCCACCGGAGGAGCGCTGATGGATTGTGATCGTAGATCAGAGGGCGACAAGAATGCAGCTTCGGACTTCTCGTCGTCCTCGCTGAAGAATGTGAGGCTGTCATCTCGCCCCCAGTCGCGGTGAATGCTGTTTTTCCGACCCTTTGAGCTCCAGGGACTGTCATTGACAGCGTTGTAGAACTCGTTGGACTCGTCGTAGAGGTTCCTCTGATGGAAGTTGTTGAAGACGGGGCTCGTGCCTGGGGTGATGACCTCGTCCGTCTGCGTCCCGGCATCCGACGACTCGTAGTGCCGGTCCGAACTCCACCTGAGCCGAGACGAAGTGTAGCTGTCGCGGTTGCTCCTGGTTTCCGACGTGTCCATGCTGTGCCTGTTATGGAACTTGCCATAGACTGGGCTCGACGGACTCGGATGATACTCGAATTGGCTGCTGGACGGTCTCGTATGGGTACCCGCTTCGACAATGTCCAGTCCCTCTCTCTGCAGAGCCAACACGCCGTAGGGGTCTGGATCGTCGGGCTCGGGAATGCCGAAGAGCTTCCCGTCGCTGGGGGCTTCGACATTCACATCGCCAGGTGCAGGCTGCCCCTCAAGCTCGTCCATCAGCTCTTCGTCAACATCCGTCCGGCCTTCAGCCGCCTTCAAGGTCTCCATCAACATCTTGAGCTCCGGCGGGCGACGTTTGGTCTTCCCAGCTAGTATGTCGGCGACACCTATCTTCTCGCCATAGAAGCGCGCATTTTCATCGGTGCGCTCAATTATGACTGTACCGTCGAACTGGACACCTGCATAGAAGCCACGCGACTTGAGGTATGTGAAAACCGGCCTGTTTGCTTGCTTCCACTTGCCATCGTTCTCCAAAACACCGCCCATGCCGACGGGGCCGGCGACTGCACTAATCTCCCCGCCCAGCGTGGCCCGAATCTTGGTAAAGGCCTCGAGGGCCTTGGGGTTATTGATAACCAGCACGCAGTCGTAGATGTCGACGCCAACAAGGAACCCCAATCCCGCCGTGTGCAGCAGGATCCCGGACGGAGGCGACCATGATCCATCTTCTTGTCTGGCCACGAGGACGCCGGAACCACCGGAGCCGGATACCCACAGTCCGGTGCGCATCGTCGTGAATATGGCGAGGCCAACGGCATTCTCTATAACCTTCTGGGGTATCTTTTTGACAACTCGCTGTTTTCGCTTCGGGCCGGCATCATCGGCTGGGCGCTCTTCTTCTGTGTAGAAGCCATCCTCTACATTACGACATCTGTAAGCGATTGATCCCCAAAACGATTCAAGGAAAAACGCAAGTTGAAGTGGCGCGATGAATAACTCCAAACAAGACAAAAACAAAGATGGCGTTTTACAAGCTTGCTATGAGCTGATTCACAGCACTGCCACACCACATAGGAAGAACAGACGCTCGGGACATCTCACTAGGATAAATACGCACTGCAGAATGATCGCAGGATTCTCGCTGCCTTGTCGCTCTCCTTATCCAAAGTCGTCGGCCAAAACGCCTCGCTGCCAATGCGGTTTGACAGTCGATTGACAGGTGCTCCGAGCTTATCCGCCCAGCCCCAGACCTTGTCAAAGCCCTTCTTGCTTGTTGTCTTGGTCGAGTCCCAAGACGGCAGCTTGGACTTGACCTTTTGCATCGTGCTCGATCGAGAGGCTGCAAATAGAGGGGAGATTGAAGAATGACTTGGTAGCCGATAATGAAGTCTAGGAAGTAGGTAGATTGGGAAGTGAATGTAGAACAGCTTGAGTCTACGGCACCTTGATACACTTTGCACAATGATCATCCAGTGGCGCAAATCCATGTGTCCCGCCCTTTATATCATCAAACATGCCACCACTACCAGCCGTCTTCCGCTCCTCCCGATGACCAGCCACGGCTGCTACTGGCGGGTGACGCATCCCACTACCTACCTACCTACGGATCAGTCGGCGTTGCCGCGAGAAGCTCACTCAGCAAGTGATTTGTACACGTCTGATGAGGCAAATGTTGCAAAGATGTTTCGGGAATTGTCTCTGGCTTGCAGTTTCAATTGTGAATGAGATGGCCAAAGCCTGAGCAGTGAGTATGTAATCACTTACCAACGGATCGCCGTTTTTTCTTTCTTTAACCACAACTTTCGCGCCCTTGTTCGATCCATCAACGACACTGACAGCGTCTCATCGGTTCCCCTCATTCTACCCCTGCCTGTCAAAATCGGTGCTACTGACAATGACGTCGTTAGAGCCCACCAGTTTAACCTAAGAGCTGAATCAGCATTGGGACACATGTGAAAACAGCATACGAGTACAGTTGAGAATGAAGCGTTAAGAACTTTCCCGACACCGAAGAGCTTACAGATATACCGCATGATACAACTCTAGACGATATGCTGCAGATTGCAATGAGCGGGTGGAATGGGTGTTATGATGAATCTGTCAGAGTTTCATGGCTATAGGACCATCTTTGACGCCAGCTCGAATCTCCGATTCCATCGTGAAGAGAGCGGTTCTTCTCAGTTGGACTGAGTTTGACGGCATTGAGTTTGGTCGTACCCAGTGTCCGGGCCACAGGAGCGTACAGAATAAGCCACTTATCGCTGACCTTGAATTAGCTCTTGATAACAGGCACGCCTCGAGACCTTTATTTGCCAGCGAGGTGGACAAGCTGAAGATGAGGAGCTTTCTCCGCAAGAATCGAAAGACGGATGTGTGCTGCTGTCACTGCAGTAACAAGACTTAGAATGCGCTGCTAACTCACCCCCTCTCGAGATGTTACGCAAGCGATATCCTTTTCTACAACACAGCCGACAAACACTTTTCAAGCAGCATGGACACAGCCAAGTTCCGCGCAAACGGCGAAGCCAGCGTCTCATCGAGGCCTCTCAGAAAGGATTCCAGGCGGCGGATGGTCTCATACTCGCAGCACAGAAGGACCGAGCATGTCTTCTCCTGACAATGCCAATTGAGATTCTTTTGGCGATAAACGCGCATCTAGAATCACCATGGCAAGCGTCGTTCGCGTTAACCTGCAAGCACCTCAAGGAAACCATCTGGTCTCAAGACGCGTTGCGATGTCTTGGAGAAAAGGATCTGGCTATTTTCTTGTCTGCATGGTCGAGGAACATCCCTGGCAACTATTTCTGCTTCTGCTGCAACAAATCCGCCCCTTGAACCCCGGGCATGGTTGGGATGGCCATGATCACGAAGGGACCGTTGGCATCTTCAGAAACTTGAACTGGAAGAACCATGGTACGCATTTGGGGTGTATCGTTGAGTTCACAGATGCGTATCGCACATTTATGAAAATGCACGACATCCAGTTCATGAAAGCGTACCTGGTCATGAGCCGCCATCGATATGGTCCCAATCACGGCATACCACTCGATAACCTGGAGTATTCAGCAGCACTGGACCAGGAGAGGGTAATTGGTGGCTTTGTAACTACTGGCTTTCGGACCATGTTTGTCCCGCGAAACGAGATGTTCAACTCGACTATGGGACTTAGACCAAGGGAAGAGAATCATTGGAGAATCTCAATTAAATCGATTCCCAAGATTCTGGATAGCAAACTTTACGTCTCCCGCTCCTTTTCAATCAACGGGCCGCTCAATCTCTGGAGACATGGCGCAGAGTTGATCCCGTTCGTGGGGCCCAGAATCTGTCAACACTTGAGATGCCGAGTAAGACCTAGCCCAGAATGCCGTCATGGCCGTCTCCGTCTCCAACGCCGTTGGCGTTCTCTTGGATGGCGAAAGCGGCCTGAAAGCACTATCTTTTTTGTTTCTTCTGCCCTGCAAGACGCGCTGTGCGATTCGGTTTGGCCCGAGTTTGGGCATAGGGTGCGGGATGGTAGATGTCTCTTATGCAACACCCGCTTTGACATGACTTGCACACACGACAAAGCAAGACAAGAGTGGTCCTTCAGCCTTACCACTTATCACTGTCTCGGGCCATGTAGATCCCCCGTGATGAACTAAGGGCCTACTTCACTCAAATACCAGATGTCCTTTCGGATCCTCAGCTCATCGAGCTTGACTTCAACCAAGGTGTCACTCCCAAGCCTCCTAACCGCGAGCTAGAGACGTTGAAGTCTCGCCATCTCCAATTTGACGGTGGTCAATTCCGCTAGGCATGACACAGACGAGCATAAGTCCAAGTCCTCGAGGCCTTTCCCGACTGCATTTGGATTCCTTGTGAGACAGTTTGGGTGGTAGTACGAGGTAGCACTGATAGCGAGAGCTTTTACGCAGGCGGGACGTACTTACGCAGCGGCAAAGTGACATGTCAGAGATTAGAGTGCCCCAGCGCATTTCCTAGAGGCTGAAAGTCACGCCCACAATGACTTCAGCGGGATCGAAGCATGAAGCAGTCAAGTTGCCAGCATGCGGTAGTATTATGCTTAACAACGAATAGCCTTGTTTACCCAAACTCTTATGTACCTGCAGCTACTAGGTAACATACGTCACGTAAGGTACCCATGATCCGAATGATTCCAAGTACCTATAGTACCTCGCGAAGTATGGGATCATACCTACCTAGGTACCTGAGGTAGGTAGGTAGGGCTGATCCCCCCATCACTTGGCTCCGACCCCTGCTTCTAACTGAGAACGTGATAACCCGCGATCCGGGAGCTGCTGATGCAAAGGATGTAAGCGCGATATCGAGACGAGGTCCCCATTGAGTTGCGATGTCGTTAGTGGAGCGTCGAACGGAGTCGTGAGACCGCAAAATCGACTTCAAAGCGGCTTACTTGCTCCTTAACATAATTACCAGCTGGCAATCGGGAAGTGAGTTAACCAACTCTACCTAGGTAGGTATCTAGGCAGTATCTAGGTAGATAAGCACTGTTATGTATATAAGACTCAAGGCCGCAACAGCTCATCGTAAGACCTGCAAGGTGCAGTAGCGCCATATTTTCTTTTGCCGCTCACAGGATATCGTACAACCTCGGAACAAATGCCATGAAGCTTACTGCATACTTCTGACACGCAGCATCAAGCCCGCCTCCATAGGACATGGGCGAGAAAGGCAGGGACTTTCCCATTTGTTGTCTGCCACTGATATCATTTTCAGTTGCTGTACTTTGTAGCTGCTCAATTAGTCCTTGGGTCCAGACCGGGGGCTTGCAGGAGAAGCTCCACTAACACGACCCCTTGATATCACTCCCACGTGAGAATGGCTTGCTCCATTGGCGGCGGGATCGCTTTCAATCTGTATAATTCGTCCGAGCACGCATCATAATAATGTGTACATACTCGCATCTCTGAAGAATCAGAAGCTCTCGACAGCGACATTGAATGATCTCATCGTGTGACTGCGCTAATTCCTGGGCCAAGTTCTTACTCGATAACGTGGGATAAATCCACCAAAGAGACGGCTCTTTGCGGGGACGCGATGCGTGTTGTAGCAGCAACAGCACGAGTAGGAAGCTGGTTTGACGTTTCAATGCATCACCTTGCCGAATTCCCGTGGTGTGATGCCTATTTTTCCGTGGTCGACCAATGCTTACAGAACTCCGCTCAGCTTAAGACCTCACTTAATAACAAACCCCATCGCTGAAATGTCCTTCTTCCCATTTAAGATGACGGCGCCTCCGTTTGGCTGCCCTATTAGTTGGAACCCCTACGCTAGGATTGGAAGGCGGGATGGCTTGCTCGGCCCGATGCCACCATAGGGCCGCCTTTCTTAGGAATCTGTTTTGTCTTCTCTGCGGTCAGCTGCTTGTTCCAGCGTCTCTCCAGCGGGCAAACAGCTGCCTCTAAAGCACTCGCACGTATGGAGACGTGGATACGTAAGTTTCTAGCGCTGAACTGGGTCGTTGTGTCGGCAGGGAATCTGCAGGGATCCCCGGGTTGTGTATGAAGTAAGACCTCTATTGGACCCAGCGAACCCAGTGATAGGGACTGGAAGACGGTACCAAGCGTCGGCTTTTGTCATTGTTGCCATCATGGCCCTGCAATTTAAGTCCAACGAGGTTTCGGCTGAAACCAAACATATAAAGGGACGATCTGTGCCTACCTTAGAATGGCGCGCCCAGTACTCCGTAGATAGACCAGACCTCGCCGTTTGGGTCACTCTAGACTACTCAGCTTCTAGGAAGGGCGTTGATCATCGTTGTCGAGAATGAAGTCCTTTTCCCTCCTGGGCTCCCTGAGCCTGTTGACGTCCCTCTCGTGGGCTCTGCCTACCGAGGGCGTCACTTCGAAGCTGGAAGGCAGACAGAGCGGCTCGTCATGGTTTCTGCCAAACATTGACCACACGACGGGTGCCGTCCGTGGTTACGTGCCCAACCTGTTCAACAGCGCCGGGCAGCAGAACTTCACGTACCCCGTCTACAAGACGGTTGCCTCTGGCGACTCGGCAGGTTTCGTCAATGCTCTGTACTCTGATGGACCCAGCGGTGGCCAAAGAGACAACTGCTACCTGGCTGGAGAGCCTCGTGTCATCTACCTCCCCCCAGGTGAGCTTTCAAATCGTGGCCATATGCTTCCACCATGATCCTAACATATGGGCGACAGGAACCTACACCGTCTCAAGCACCATCTTCTTTGACACGGACACTGTCATCATCGGCGATGCTGCCAACCCTCCCACCATCAAGGCTGCTGCTGGCTTCAACGGCAACTACCTGATCGTTGGTGGTCAGGGCGATGGCAGCGACCACCCTTGCGGCGGCTCTGGTGGTGAAACTCACTTCTCGGTCATGAGTATGTCTATCGCCGTTGAGCAATTTATCTGTGTGTGCAAAGGCTAACTCGCCGTCTCTTCAGTCAAGAACGTCATTCTGGACACCACCGCCAATGCTGGCTCCTCTGGCTTCACTGCCCTCAGCTGGGCTGTTGCGCAAAACTGCGCTCTGGTAAGTTGACACTCGATGTTCGAAATTGACGGTAATCCAAGTCGTGCTGACAAGGTCGACTTCCTGCTAGGTCAACGTCAAAATCAACATGCCCCAGGGTGTCCACACTGGTATGCTCGTCAGCGGAGGATCTACCATCTCCATCTCCGACGTCTCCTTTAACTTCGGTAACATTGGTCTGCACTGGAACGGTAAGTAGCCAATTAGTATTCTCAGACGAGGTTCCTCCATTGGTACTGATTCCTCTTAGGCCACCAGCAGGGTCAGATCAAGGGCATGACCTTCACGGACTGCACCAACGGCATCTTCATCGACAGCGGCTTCACCATTAGCATCTTTGCCCCGACCTGCAACACCGTCGGCCGCTGCATCGTCCTCAACTCCGGCAATGCCTGGGTTGCCGTCATTGACGGCAAGAGCATCAACTCTGGCGACTTCTTCACCAGCAACGTCGGCTTCCCCAACTTCATGCTCGAGAACATTTCCAAGGACACGACCAACTCCAACATGGTCGTCGTCGGCGGCAACGTCAAGGTCGGCGGCTCCACCAGCCTGGGTACCTACGTCTACGGAAACACCCGTGGCGCCAACCCCGTGTATCAGACGAACCCGACGTCCCAGCCCGTGAACAGGCCTGCTGCGCTTGCTCCTGGCGGCCGATACCCCGTCATCAGCGCCCCTCAGTATGCCGACAAGACCGTCGCCAACGTTGTCAACCTGAAGGACTCCAACCAGAATGGTGGACACACCCTCCAGGGCGACGGCTTCACTGACGACACTGCCGCTCTCCAGGGTGCTCTTAACACCGCTGCCAGCCAGGGCAAGATTGCTTACCTGCCCTTTGGCATCTACATTGTCAAGTCAACCATCACCATCCCTCCCGGAACTGAGCTGTACGGCGAGGCCTGGTCTACCATCTCCGGATCCGGCAGTGCCTTCGCCTCCGAGACCAACCCGACTCCCGTCGTCCAGATTGGCGCGACCCCCGGCCAGAAGGGTGTGGCTCACGTCCAGGATATCCGATTCACCGTCAACGAGGCTCTCCCGGGTGCCATTCTTCTCCGAATCAACATGGCCGGCAACAACCCCGGTGATGTCGCGGTCTTCAACTCCCTCAACACCATCGGCGGTACCCGTGACACCTCCATCAGCTGCAACAGCGAGTCCAACTGCCGCGCTGCCTACCTCGGCCTTCACCTTGCCGCCGGTTCTTCCGCCTACATTGACAACTTCTGGTCCTGGGTTGCCGACCACGCGACCGACCAGAGCGGCAAGGGCACCCGCACCGCCGTCAAGGGCGGCGTCCTCGTCGAGGCTACTGCCGGAACCTGGTTGACGGGTCTCGGCTCCGAGCACAACTGGCTGTACCAGCTGTCCTTCCACAACGCCGCCAACGTCTTCATCTCCCTCTTCCAGAGCGAGACCAACTACAACCAGGGTAACAACGGCGCTCCCCTGCCCGGCACGCCGTTCGATGCTACCTCCATCGACCCCAACTTCTCGTGGTGCAGCGGCGACGACACCGTCTGCCGCATGGGCCTTGCTCAGTACTACACTGGCAGCAACAGCAACATCTTCCACTATGCTGCTGGTAGCTGGAACTTCATCGGCCTGACCAAGGTCAACCAGGGCCTGATGAACTTCATCCAGAGCACGATCAGCAACGCTCACTTGTACGGCTTCACCAGCGGACCCAACACGGGCGAGACCATGAGGCTGCCCAACGGTGTCGAGTTCGGCAACGGTGGCAATGACGGATATGGCGGATCTTGGGGAACCTTGATTGCCAACATTGCCAGCCAGTCTTAGATCGGCTGATATATGCCTTTGATGTTGGAGTATCTCTGAGGAATGAAAGGGCAAAGGTACTTTACGGGACGTAAAGATACTGATTGTATATAGCCTCTATATATCACCCAAATGAGAGCAGATCTAGCAATTCTTGGTCGGGCTTCGTGGCATATGTGACCTATACAGACAAGGGGTCTCACTGACCGTAGCTCCTCACTATCATGTGCTCAATCGATGAAGACAACAGGAAGCTTTACACATCAGTACGTGTTCCCCAAGGACACGGATGGATGGTGCCAATCCTGCTCAAACCTGCCCCAGCCCCCATACTCCAGCTCACTCTGCAGGGCCAGATTGTAGACGACCATGTCATAGTATCCATCGTGAGGCCGCTTGCCACCGCATACGTTTCCCCCCATGGCCACGTTCAATAAGATGGTCATGTCACGAAGAGGCCGAGTGCCACTGGGAACCTCGGCCTTCATCACCGGTCTCCCATCAATGTACCAGATCATCCTTCCCTGACCCGGCACGCCGTTCGGCTGGTCCCAGGCGAAGTCATACCGGACGGGGCGGCAGTGCATGTCCGGAATGCGGGTGCCCAGGACTCGGTGCTTCTGCGGCTCATGATGGAACCCCCAGTGGAGGCACGTCCGGTTCTCTCGGTCCCCGTTCCACGTCTCTGCAATGTCAATCTCGCCGTCGGTCGGCCAGGAAAAGGGCTCTCGAGGCAGCAGCCAAAAGGCAGGCCAGATGCCCTCGGCACAGGGCGAGAGGATTGTGGCTGTCAAAACCCCTCTGTCGCGGGCCAGGGTCTGCTTGCTGACAAGGCGAGCTGACGTGTACCGCTGCTCTGGCGAGGGCGCAGAATTCCTTGCAATGGCTCGGAGGACGAGCATCCCCTCAGGCGTACTATACAGCAGAGTTTAGTGCCTACTCATTCTGTGAATGCACCCGCGCTCTACGTGTTCTGGCCTCGACCTACTGGAAAGAATTCTGCGCGTCTGCTGTGTAAAACTCCAGCTCTTGGTTTCCCCATCCATCCGGTCCGTTGCCTATCTTGGCTTCCCACTCATGATTGACGGGAACATTGGGATGGAACTGCGGCTTCCAGTATACTTGTCCACGAAGCGGCGGCTCATTGGGCGGATGAGGCGGCACAGGAGGAGGCTGTGATGCCGGTGCCGGTGCTGCTGCAGGCTTCGGTTCGGCGATGATTTGGTTCAGTTCTTGCTTGAACCTGTTGAGATGATCCTTCCACGGCATTTCGGGCGAATAATAAGCAGACGAATGTAGACTTCGAAGTGATGATAATACAGTCACGTCTGATTTGAGCTGCATGATGATTACCGCTCAGGCCTTGGCATTACATATGTCGTCACCTGACAGTCAGCGAGTAGATCACGTCACAGGTATGCCGAGTGAGTTGAAGAAAAAATCCAATGATAGTCGCAGCCATGAAATGCGTCTCGAGTATCGCCCGCCCCAGAACAAAAAGGTGAAACGAGAGAATAAGCCGGCTGTCCATCCCCATATTCCCATCTCGTGATGAAGTGCATCGAATTACAGTGCTCGCGGCGGCGTACAGCTCGGTGATTGTCGCATAGCCCAGAACAGCTGGTCGACTACCTGATAAAGCATCAAGACCGATCTTTAGTTAGTGGCATGAGTTGGGATGATATGCTTGCTGTAGTGTCAATTTCTCAAGAACTGCTGCAAATGTCCTTTGGCGCGCGCGGTTGGAAGGGTACATTTGTGCGTCTCTGCACTCGACTCACTGAGGTTAAGATATCATCCTATCAAGCGGTTTCTCGCGTCCAGTGGGAGAAATCCTGGAATATCTCACCTTGACGGTTTAGGTGCTCGGACAGCTATTCGTCACTTGAGACTCAAGCATTCGTTTACGGACTCTGTTCGATCACTTCAGTACTGTTCGTCATGTAGATGACCTCGCGGTAACACGCGGGTAGGGTAGTTGCTCCCTTTCTCCTGCATCTTCCGCGGCCATGAAACACCATTCTGGTGGGAATGAACTTAGCAAACAACAATGTGCCTGATGGTTGCGTGCAGGTCCGAATACTAGCATGACACTCACCGACGGACTGCGGCGCATCGGAGAGGAGCATCGATGTGAATTGGCTGATGCGATTGGCCGTCCATGTCTCAAGTTAAAGTGCATGCAGCCGTCTGTTGGTTTCAGGTGCAATGCCACACCGGCAGGCGGCATTCGTCACTGGAATTTCCTGTCGATGCACCACACAAAGAAACGTAGAAATCAACTTCACGGTGCCTCTCGTATGTGTATGGAAAGGCTGTAATTGCATGTGTAGAAAGATATAGGTACTCTCGAGGCTTCAAGCTCAGGAGATCCACAGTCACTCTTGTCCGAGAGGCATCAATACAGGCAAGGTAAGCCAAGCATCAGAGGTGCAAGCCCAGACAAAGTCCGGCGCCAAATCGACTGAGGTATCAGAATATAATAACATTGGCCAACGGGTACACAGTCAACAGAATAGAACAGGCGGTGACGGATCTTCTCTTTGAATTGATTATGTGCATCAATAGATGCCGCACGAGTGCGACCATGAGGAATGTCTCCGATCCTTTTGGTCGCTTCGGGCGATTATCATTTCGGTATAACCATGTTCTTTTTTGGACGTTGGCTGGTGCAGACAGATGACCGTCAGCGGACGTACAAAAGGCCCGGCGCGCAACCGGAGCGAGCCTCATTCAGACAAGGTCCCTAGTCGGAGTTGGCTGACTTTTTTTCTTTTGCAACAATCCTTCGCACTTCCTCCTCCCGCCACCACCACCGCACCTCGACTCTCAATTGTCCTCAATTGTCGTCAATCATCGTCGCAACGCCTCCATCGGCCGTTTCCCATCGCCAGACAATCGGCCCTCGCAGCTGCGACACCTCTTCGAACCTGCGCAATGGCTCCTCCGTCGCCCGCCGAAGCCCGAGACTCGGCCGGCTCCTCTGCCAGCGAGAAGCAGCGCAGCGGCAAGAAGCGCGGCTACAGCGACACCACGGGGCTCAACGGGGACAAGCGCCATGTCGTGCGTCGCTCAAGCATCAGCAAGCCCGGGCGAGACCAGCGCGACGAGCCCGTCATCAAGCACAAGCGGCGGAAGCGACGCCAGGCGGGCGAGGACGACGACAGCGCCATCGCCGAGGCTGCGACGGCGTCCGCATCGGCATCGCGACAGGACAGCCCCGTCATTGACTTTGACGGCCTCAGCAGACCCAGCGTCGGCACGCGCCAGCGCCTGGAGGAGACTGCCGAGGAAAAGGCCGCGCGCCTCGAGCGCATGAAGGGCGCCGTCAAGACGCTGCTCGAGTGCGTCGGCGAGGACCCCCAGCGAGAGGGCCTGCTGGCCACGCCCGAGCGATATGCCAAGGCCATGATGACCTTCACGCAGGGCTACGAGCAGAACGTCTTCGACATTGTCAACGGCGCCATCTTCCAGGAGGGCCACTCCGAGATGGTCGTCGTCAAGAACATCGACATCTTCTCCCTCTGCGAGCACCACCTGGTGCCCTTCACCGGCAAGGTGCACATCGGCTACATCCCCAACAACGCCGTCATCGGCATCTCCAAGCTGCCGCGCATTGCCGACATGTTCTCCCGCCGCCTGCAGATCCAGGAGCGCCTCACGAAGGAAATCGCCAACGCCATCTTCGACGTCCTGCGGCCCCAGGGCGTCGCCGTGGTCATAGAGTCCAGCCACCTGTGCATGGTGATGCGCGGCGTGCAAAAGACCAACAGCACCACCATCACCAGCTGCATGCTCGGCTGCTTTGAGCGGAGGGAAAAGACGCGCAACGAGTTCCTCAGCTTGATCAACGTTAACCGCCAATGAGGCTGGTTCCTCTCTTCCAACTTCTCTCCCTTATCAGGAGGGTGATATCCAGTTCTGTATTCAACATTCTGCCCTCGGCTCCTTCGCGGTGAGCTTCCACTCTCACTCGTCTCCGCCGGCATGTTTTCGTATTTTGGGTCGCATTGGTCTGTGTATTGGCCATGGTTTGTTTGTCTTTGGGTTTCCCTCTTGTACCATCAACTTACTCTGGCGGACGAGTATCACGGCATCATTTAACAGGCCGCATGCATTTTATCTAGATTCAGTCAGCAATATATCAAGATTAATCCTCTTTGTGGCTTCTGTACTCTCGAGCCAGTCTATCCAACCTCTGCAATTTCTAGAAGTGAAGAGGGCTGGCCATCCGAGGCAGACAATGGCTGGGATCGATCATTACATACAAAAGAACAAACCTCCACAGTATACTATTTATGCCGAGCAATGGTTACAGACACTCCATCAAATTCTCCTCAACCCAACATATTCGAGTTGATCCTTTTGACTGTCTCAGAAGTCATGGTTGTCTACCAGCTTCTTAGCTAGGTACTTCCGCCTTGCGTATCCCGCTCCTCTATAATTCCACCTTCCACTTCCACAAGGATACGGTAGGTCGCTCCTAAACAGGACACTATTAGGTATTTGCATGCAGATATGCTGCATTGCCTTTACCTTTCAAATGAAAGGTGCAGGAGCGTCAACAGCAATGAGTGATGTTACCTTAGAAAAGGTATTCAGAGCGCGGGGTTTGGCGGGGCTGTCAAACATCCCGCATTCCGATAAGATAAAGATAAGCCTCAATCTTCCCTCTCTCCTCATCATCATCCTCAAAACCTCCCGTCTCCTCGCCGCGACTCGCCCGCCATGGCCGTCGAAATCGTCCAGCTCGAACACGTGCCGTCGTCCTACCGAATCCACCTCGCACTCTTCCGCAATGTGAAGAACGCCGGCTTCCTACACCAGCAGCTTCTCGCGCGCAACGCCGATTTCGAATACGCCTTTATCGATGCGTCCACGGTATGGTGACTCAGAGGCTGTGAATCGAAGGCCCGGAGATTGACACTTGTATGATGTTTGGCAGATTGTCTCGCGCGTCCATCTGCTATCCGCCGTGTTCAAGGCTGTCAACGCCTCCGTCAACGGCACGCTTCGCACACCAAACGTCCACTCCGAAATCGTCGTGTCACTGAGTTCCTCCAGCAATGTGAGTGTGGCAGTTTGCGCCGACGATGTCTTCTCTGTCTCTTTTCAGCACGCTGATCGTACAATTCGAACTATTAGATCGCCGACGCATACCGCCGCTTTGGCGTATCACCATCCACATCCGACCTCTTCGTCGTCAAAGTCACCTTCCCCAGCGACACCACCCCCGAACCTCCGTCCGCAGACTCCATCTGGCAGCACCTCAAAGACAACGTCGAGGGGGACGCCGTTCCCGCCGCAGACGAAACCATTCAGACGATTACCGACGTTCGCACGGTGCGAAAGAGCTACAAGCTCAATGGCTTGGCGTGGTTGGACGCAATCAAGGACGAATTAGTGAAGCGTCAAGAGATTGAGAGGCTCATCCTTGGAGGTATGGCGCTGCGAGGCGTTTGAGGAGAGGGGTTCACTTGCCGCGAGCTTTTGTGAAGCATTGGTTACGACCTCTGATGCAAACAGGCTTCGTAATCCGCTGGCTGAGACGCTGGTAACGTTTATGATAAGCCTCGCACCAAGGGGTGAGCGAGCAGAATCGCGCCAAAAGAGGGAAAAGGGAACAAAATATCAAGAGGGGAGAAGAAGAGTGCATATCAAAGAGCAGTCAGAGGCGCAAATGTTGCGGAACTTGAATTGATTATACAGGTAAGTTGCACAATGACCATTCTGTATACCTTGTCTCGCGCCATTTATTCACGCCGTGTTGTCGCTAGATACTCTAGAACGCGTTTCTATATACAAACTCTTAATGAGCTAAGACTTTCCAAAACTCCAAACTGTGCACATTCGCAGGCAGCAGAACCATAACCCAGCCCTGACCAGTACCCAACAAACTCTTTCGAGTGCAGTGGTGTATGAAAGGAAAACACAACCAACTCCAGCTATCCCATTGTCTGTTTCACTCCTCTCTTTAGGCCATACCAACTGCGGTCTTGCATCGCCTGACAAGTTCCGCCCACATGGCGTCTCTTCCGTTCCTTGTTCGCTGAACGGCGTCCTTGTTCTCCTGAGCGCGGCGTAGGAGATACTTCATGCACTCGCCAGTGGTGCCCCAGACGAGGTACTTGTAGACGGGCAGTGGCCGGGCGTTGGCATTCTCCTTTTGCGCCGACTGGCTGGCCTCGACGAGCTCGCAGCTCACCTCATCCGCCATGCCCTGGAGCTGGGCAAACGCAATGTCAGATTTGGCACCACCGGCATCGCAAATCGCCCTGGCGCGTCGCACGGATTCGACGTTGTGAGTGGCGAGCACAATGTGAACGTTGGGGAACTCGCCCTGTCCCTGAACGGTGGGAGACCATTGCCTCGTCAAGATGCTAGCCGCGATGCTGTTGTAGCACGCATCCGTGTCCTCTTTGGTGTCGTGGAAGCACTCGCGCGGATCCGAGCCCAGATACGCACCGCGCACCAGCTTGACGCCGAGGGTGAAGCCCTTCCTTTGCGCGTCGGCCAGGTGTCGCGAAACCACAGCAGGGCAAGCCTTCTTGTACGCCTGGTACGTTCCATAGATGGTGGCGGTGTCCGGGGAGTTGTTGTACTTGCGTGCGAAGTGCATGGTCCAGTCATCGATGCCGTCTTGCAGCATGTCCTGCTCGGCGTCAAAGAGGAGACGTACTCCGCGGTCACGAGCCAGCTGGCAGATGGCATCAATGGACTCGCTCAGATGCGGAGAAGGAGGGAGTCTGTTCTTGAGCTGATTGAGGGCCAGGCTGCCTGCACCGGTGAATCTAGACGATGACCGTTAGCAACGACACTTGCTGCTTTGACATGGCATAAAAAGAGGCAGTCTCTGGAGTTCACAACTTACTTCAAAGCGACGAAATCACCAGGCTCAGCCAAGCGTACCGTCTCCAAGGTGCCATCTCTCCAGGGGTTGATCTCCTTCTCAATGTCGCGCGCTGTTTCCTCGCTCAGCTTGGCCGCGCTCGTGTTTCTGGCGTCAGAGCCCTCCAAGACAACCTCCTTGGCATATCCCAAAATGACGCCAGTGAAGCCGATGTTTTTCAGCCGGCGAATCGTCTCCCGGACCTCGGCCGCATTCTCTCCAGCGCAAAACTGGGCGTAGAAAGACTTCTTTAAGAAGAACTTCAGTACGGGGTTCTTGTCCGGATTGAGGATGGGTGATTTGGCGTGGGCCAGTGCCACCATGATGCGCAGCGAGGGCGGCAACAGGATGGGTGACGACGAGACCACCGTCGTCGCCAGCGAGCGGAGGATCATGCTGAGAGGCAAGACGGAGAGCGGCGCGCGACTGGGTTCCATGTTTTGCGGTGGCACGGGGGGCATGGAGCCCGGCATATCTGCGACGGTTGAAGTTCGTCGCTCAGAGGAGTGTATGTTGCGGCGGTGCTGCTGTTTCGTTGGTGATGAGGCATCCAGGCTGAGAGAGCTGTGTCTGAGGAAAAGCCGTGATGATGAGAGCGAAGAGATGGCTAGAGGAGAAGAAAAAGGAGTTCGGCGACCAGGCAGGCGAATCGCCCGTCGACCTGGGGCGGACAGCATGGTCATGAGATATGCAGAGATGGACGAGATTCTGCTATGCTGTGCTATAAGGAGTGAATGTCGATAGACAAAGCGTTGCCTCCGGGGCTGCCTTTCAAAGGCCAAGTCTCGTCAGATTGGGCGTGCCGCCTTGTTTATAGGACGAGGCTTGCTTCGGGAAAGGTAGGTAGATAAGTGATGCGATAGCAAACCGAGTGGCGTCTGGCAGCTAATACTCGCTTGGCTTGTATAAGGCGAACTTAATATAAGGGTATCAGACAATTAGGTAGGACGAGAGACATATGACGTAGGCTGTGCGTTTATCTTTCCAGGGACACAAGGTGTGTGCAAGCAGAAGAGGTAGAGATAAGGAAAACGGTTGGTGAAGAGGAGGATTGGGCTGGATATATAAGGGGGGGTCAAGGAGGAGGAATTCGAGATTGTTCCGTCAGGACAGGCACGAAGCGAACGACGCTATTCTATAAGAGCCTGGGCCTGAGCCAAGCCCGGCAACTACGGGCAGCCGAAGAGAGGCGAGATCTAGTTCAAATGCCTACATAGCGAAGATGGGATACGATAGGCCGGAACCATGCGATAGCATAGAATGAGAATGGAAGCAGAAATGCAAGCTCCGTTGCCGGTCATCGCGGATAGCGAAATTCAACAGGTACTCGACCTATCAGAAGAGCATAGAGCGGTACGGCATATCATTTTGGCTTGGTGTATGGTTCCAGTTTGGCGTGGGCTTCCCCGCAAATCTCCGTATCAGGCCGCGCGCAAAGAGGAGAGAGATGGAGTCGAATCTATCTGACAACCCTTTCGTCCAGTGCGCAGAGCGTTTACGCTGATAAGCTGCCCGTGGTCATGCTGCAGCGCCTACAGTAGCAGTAGGTAGTAGTAGACAAGAGGGGCGATAATTGGTGTCCATGATGGAAAAAGCCATCACGTGGTGGGCTCCTCATGGGAGGGGAGTTTGGAATTTTGGGGGATGGCTGCAGCCGAGAGTAGCCGCGGACTAAGATTCGGTGGAGATGCAATACGATGACACCAGCATTCTCAAAGGAGATGCGCCGGAGAGGGACGGATTGAAGAGAGTTCGAGAATTGTCGTTGACTGATGGCTTTGCCCCCCACGTTCCGCCCCGGCTTGTTTGGGTCTGTGCATCTGGACGAAGCGCATGTATCTTGGAGCTACCTCCGTACTAGTATGGCAAGAAGAAGCCAATTTCTGATCAACAGACCCCCAATACGGGGTTTGTTTGTTCGTTGATGGCATGCATGATACCCTCCGGTGAACTCGCACTGCATCTCCATCGCGCATGCATCGATAGACAATGGCCAATCGCCGATTTCCGCCCTCCTCGTCCATCTCTTGCGTCAATGACATGATGCGATGCCTCCCCGCGACACCACACCACAAAGGTTGATCGTCGTGAGCAGCTCGTTTTTCCATCCAGGTTCCCAGCGGTCGGTACGGAGTACAGAAGAACCCAGGACTGGTATGGGGGAGAAGCTGGTATTCGTCAATGGCGTGCCGGAGCCCTGCTGGCTGAGCAGCCCTGGAGTTTCACAGCCGCCATGCTGCAACTAGGGCTAATTGCATCCGTTGCTGGCTGGTGATGGCCATTTGCGTGTCAATCACCATGGCCGCTCTCTGCTGGCTGATTCATGTGCAGAGTAGAATGACACCATCTCCACCGTCATCAATCAAAGGAGCGGCTGCTCACGGCGCTCGTTGTTGGCCACTGGCATCGCCGTCGCCTTCGCGTGACCGAGAGCCAACCCGACGTCGGATCATCTCCACATAGCCAATCGGTCTGCCGCGGGCTAAGCCCACCAGATCCTGGACGCCTCCGTACGCCAGCCCAAAGACAAGCCCGTACTTTGCGGTGCGCGCAGCTGTCGAAAGCGAGAATCGATCTGTAATACCCCCAACGCCGGCCGAGGACCGACTTTCTGTTAGCTAATGGTGTCCGATTTTGTGCTTTGCCCGTGTCGGGGTACTCTCTGTCTGCTTCTCGCGATCCCGACACTTGCCAGTAGCGTGGGGAAACAAACTCAAAGCCGGCCGAGCCCCCTGGCTAGTGGTGCTATGCATTCACCTCCGTTGGAGTGTGAAGAATTTGCGAGACAAGGGTCCAACCAGAAAGAGATTGTAAATTGGGAGGGATGAAGGGAACTCACGCCAGAGAGAAAAGGCGCCGGCGACGGTAAGCGTCGCAATGACTGTCGAAAACATGTCGCTGCTCCCCCGATAGCGGTCCACGGTGCTCTCCAGCGAGAGAGCCACCAGGCTCCAGATGCCCGTCTTGAAGCCCATGCGGAAGCCCTCGCGGATGCCGCCCTGCATGGCGTGGTAGTTCTTGGACTTGTGATAGAGGTACCATCCGGCCGTCGTGTCGGGCATCTTGTGCGCATGTTCTGCCCGGAACCGCAGCTGTGCCATCTGGCCGCCCTGGAGGGCTCCGAGCGAGAATCCGACCATGCTGGAGGCCACGGATCCGAGCAGCAACCGCGTAGGCGTCATGATGGACAGTCGTGGGTGCGATTCGGCTGGGAAGACGGGCTGGCTGGCGGGAGCCGACCGGGCGCTGAGGAAGACCTCTTCATGTCGTGCGCTTTTCGTCATGGTGGAGGAGGATGTAAGATGTCGGGGAGTTGTAAGCTGTGGTGAACAAAATGCAGGTCCGATCAGCGGATACGGTAGGCCCAGTCAGAAAAACGGCGTCGACTTCTGTGTATGACAGGAAATTGCTGCTCTGGCTGGATGCGCTATATCGACTGCATCATGTTAATTGTGTCGCATCTCTGTCGAGCTACGTGCAATGAAGCTATCTCCAGCGGCCAAATGCAGGCAGGCTTATCTCAGCATCTGCTCCTCCGTATCGCATGTTTTTCCGGCTGGTCAACCACTTAACGCGTGCTCACGTGGCTGCGCGCCTCCGAATCGTGGGGCAGTGCTGCTGCACTTTATGCCTGCAAAAGCAGAGAGTGAAGGCATACCTACGCCATCATCTCCTATCAAATCTAAAAGGGAACAGATTGAACCATTTCAAAATTCGAAGCACTTTGATTGAGATATCACTACACTCGCCTGTACCATAGCAGAGCCCCCCACGCCAAGATGGTAGGTTCCCTTTCTCACAGCCAACCGTGCTAGAGGCTCACTCTCACACAGCCAACCCAGGTCGACGATGCACACATCTCCGTGCGCTTCAAGTACGGCATTCACACCATCTTTCTCTTCGTCGACTCACTAGCTCCTTTCTCCTCCGTCACACAAGAGCTGCTGGCCGTTCTCAAGGAACGATACCCCGATGGCCTCACCAAGTCAACTTCAGCGCCCGATGATAAGACGCCAGTGCCAGATGACGCAAGCATAACCTATGGAGTTCTGCGTGCGCCCGCTGATCCGTCCAAAGGGTGGAAGCCACTGAATGTTGGCCAAGATGCCTCGAATACTCCTACCAAATGCGGACTCAAAGACAATAGCATTGTCGCTTTCGCATTTGCGCCTCGTGATGGAGACGAGCCTGGGCTTGAAGAGCAGGCAGACGTTGTATTTGAGGTTGAATGGCCGCAGGAGGACGAGGCAATTTATGAGCAGTGATCTTGGTTTCGACCTCAGCCGTTTGTACTGCATCAGCCACTCATCTAGGGGATAGAACTACCGAAATACGCAAGCACGCGCGGCTTTCCTCTTTGACTTCTGCGCGATGCCTCAACGGAGAGAGAGGCAAAGCCGCCATCAGTGACTTTTCGGGGTCCCCAGAAATACGAGGATTTTCGGTATCCTTTCATGGGCAATTCCGCACTTGATATCAACTCCCCGCCGAGGCGATGTTGACGTAGGGGGCATTTCCCTCCCCCTCTAATCTCGGCCATTTCTTCTCTCTTTCTGCATATGGAATATTTGCTCCAGTCGGAGATTCACTGGCATAGTCGCTTTGCGGGTGCAATATGTAAGAATGGGGTCAATGGGCGATATTATTAGCCTCGGAATTAGCGATTATCTATGGACAGCCACCACATATCACGAGTCACGTCGATCGAGCAATCACAAGGCATTGCCGTCGCTTGCTCGAAGTCACCCCGTAAGCTTTGGGTCGAAATTTAGAAAATCACCACCAGCAGCTCTGTTATAATTCGCAAACTCAATATCCTGAATTTCGCAAGTCGTAGGCGTAGGACAAGCTCTTGTCCTCGAGGTCTGAGTGACTGTTGAAGTCTGTTTGTCCAGCATTCACATCCGCAGCCTAAGGCTGGAATATCTTTAGGGGGCAAGCAGGACGGCCTGAGCTGGCTATATACATTTTGGTGATACAAAATCTTTCAAGGCACGACGGCATGTCAAGGGGAAATGACTGTTGCTGTTGCGACGGAGGGACTGCCACTTCCGGGTATGCCTGTAGTTGTGGTGATGGTGACGGTGGGAGAAGCAGTGACAGTTACGACGGATGTGACTGTCTGGGTGGGCAAGCTGAGGCATGAACACGCCTTGGTTACGTCGAGAGTTGGGTATTGGGTGACGCCATTGGGGATCGGAGGGAGGAGAGGACGCTTCAATGGGGTGGGTTCGGCGGTGGAAGAGCTGATGGTAGTCGTTCTGTGACGCCTATGGGTTAGACTGATAGATAAAGCGTAGTGAGGGCACATATGTCGAGAAGACTGTGGCAACATACGTGGTGATGGGGCTTGCAATGGTGGGCAGGGCAGAGTTAGAGTCGGTCGTCGTGACTGTAACTGTAGCTGGCCGCACGACCGTTGTAGTACTCGTTTTGATGACGCTTGGGAGAGGGACCACCGCCTATACACATTCGTAAGCAAATATGGTAATCTCTTCGGGCTCAGGTAAGGTACTCACAGCGCAGTAAGCCACAGCCAAAGGGTCTCCAATGAGAAGCTCGACAATGACAGCGACAGCAATGCAGGTGGCTGGGTCTACGAGACCAGGCACCAGTTGAGGCACCGGAGAAGCAACAGTTGCGGAGGACAATGCCAGGGCCAAGGCGGCCAACGAAGAGAATGAATGCTTCATGATGCCAACACTTGAACTCTTGAGTTGAGGTTGAGAAATGAATGCCGGTGCTGAACGGGAGGTTGGAGCCAGATAGCCTGGAGCACAGCTTATATAGTTTTCCTTCTTCCCTGTTTCTTGCTTCTTTCTGCTGCGCTCCTCGGTTATCCCTGGGCATCACATGTCGTGTTAGTTCATTAAACGTCAAAGGTATCTGTCTTTTACATGTGTCTGACACATCTGTGTCATGGCCAGCACATCGCAACGATTCGATACACCGCTCCACATAACATGTTAAGAGCATTCACAATGAGAGGAGCGAGAAGAGTTCCGTATCCTGGGTGCATAGTCAGGCCATAGAAGCAACCGTAAAGCTACGGGGAACATCTTCCCATGCTAGCAAAACATCGGTCAAAACAGAATCGTGTCAAGACAATAAGAGAGACACAAGGTCATGCTGATAGTCTTGTGCTTGGCAGTGCTTCACTAAGCGTGGCTTTCCGTCTTCTGTAAGTGGTTTGTGAGGGGCTCCTATAACGGTAAGTGGACCAAGACTGTCTCACGGGCTCGACAGCCAACTGGCTTCGAGAATCCGGTCAATATTTGGCCAGTCTCCTCTGCAGGAAACAACGACTTCCTGCATGTTGATGGCTCTCCGGCGCAGTTATCTATGCATCTGTGAGACCATTGGCTTGCCTGGCACAAATTGGGCTTGGAGTGAGTGTAGTTCTAGGTGATGTAGTTTCGGGTCGGCTCGGACTTGCGGAGGCTTTGGAGACACGGGATTGCCCGTCGTGAGATGTCAATCCCCTTTTACCTTGATGGGGGGGGGGTCAATACCCTGGATTATCTTTCTTGCTGATTTCGTTGGCATGGTGAGTCAATGTGAAGTTATTGAAGAGGTGTCATCGCCACTAAACGGTGCTTCTTACCCTGAAAGATACATAGTATATCGACCTTGCTAACTGATGGTCACACTTAATGTGGGATATTAAGGTAACGTATCATGGGCTCGGGAAGTTCAGTGAAGTCTTGAGGAGAGAATGTTCACAATCTCAGCACACTGACCAGCACTCCCTTCACGAGGCATCGAGATGGTCTAGACACTCCCAGCACGAGATCCTCCCTTGCATATGGGGATTCAACTTCCACCTGAATCCAGCTCAATCAGCCGATACTCCGTAAACTGAGACAGTATACTCGACCCGCATACCATCGTTTCACACTCAGCGTCCTTGGTTCAAGAGAGGCTCTCAAGTGTGGGAGTGTGGGAGTGACGGATTAGTGCCGTCCCTCTATCGTGGAATACTTGCCAGTAGCCGTTTGTGCTGAATGATGCTTCATTAAAAGGTATCGCAGTCCTTCTATGCTTTGACAACTCAACCGTCTTTCGGTAACCGAAGCGGGTGCCGTATGATTGTGAAGACATTCGTATCTGTTCTTAGATGTACCTAAGGTATGCAGCACGGGCGTCGATAACCCAGTCAGTCTCCCATGGTAGACTGCTAGAGCGATGTTTGACGGCCTGTGATCAAAGGTTTATGCAGAAGGTGATCCTCTCCTCTTATCTCTTCCCCCAGTTCCACATATTGATAAAACATTAATAGACGTTCTCGCAAGCTTTGATCCCCACGGGCAATAGCAATCACAGGCGCCTATACTCCCAGAAATTTCAGGGTAGACTGCGAGAATGGGTGAGGATGAAGGGGGCACCACCAACGGGATGACGAGTTGCACAAGTACCATGACGAGTTTCTTGAGCTTCAAATCGGCCACTATCAGTTAGTAATAGACGAAGCTTCTTCGACAGGATTCTGTATCTGGCTTGAGATTGCACTGATGTTGACGCATCTTGACCCGTCGAGTCAGCGACAAGTACCAGGGTACATGTTTCGCCGCATTGGATGCAAACGCCTCGACGTCCAAGAATATACCCGGCCTTCAACCGACCGAGTTATCCACGCCCGTGAGCTCACAGCCAGTGAAGCTTCATCATCCAACATCCAGCGCCAAACTCAACTCTCGATCGCAGCCCTTCGCCGTCGCGTTTCCTCCCATTCGAGCCCCGATCCATCATTCTCCTAGCGGAACATTTTTGCGGCGCATCGATTCTTCGTACTCAACTCCCAGAACTGCACGACAAGATGGGCAAGAAGAAGCGCGGCCACCCCGACGTTGAGGAAATCCTCTCGCGACCGTGGTGCTATTACTGTGTGTACCCGAGTCTCTTCGTCTGTTGCATCTACATCGCGTCGATTCTCGTATTTCTAACCGTCGTGCTTTCTCTAGGCGAACGTGACTTCGAAGATCTCAAGCTCCTCATCTCCCACCAAAAAGCCAAGCACTTCAAATGCGACCGATGTGGCCGTCGACTGAATACTGCAGGAGGTACGTCTGGAATTGTGCAAGCCGTCGGCGGATATTATAATTCAGAATTTGTCTATCTGCGCGAGGGAAGGAGATGTGCTAATGAGCGACGTTTTCATAGGTCTCTCCGTCCATCTGAACCAGGTCCACAAGGAGACGCTCAGCCAAGTCGAGAATGCGTTGCCTAATAGACAAGGATTGGAAGTCGAAATCTTTGGCATGGAGGGAATTCCACAGGAGGTGCTCGAGCAACACCGAAATCGCATCATCCAGAACTTTTATCAGGCGCAGGAAGACCGCAGAATCGCGACCGGCAACCCCCCACCTGGCCAGTCCAAGAATCCGAGAAAGAAGATCAAGATCGAGACGGCCGAAGAACTCCTCAAGAGGTTCGCCGAGTATCGCGCCCAGCGAAAAGCGGGAGTGGTAAGCGGCGGTGGCGCGATGGAGGGAGTCGTCCAGACAAATGCCCCCTTCCCTCAACAGGCTTACAACCAGCCTGGATTCACCGGTCAGCAACCCGCCTACGGCTATCCTGCAGACAATCTTTCGGCGCGGCCTCCAGCGAACCCTGCTGGTGCTCCGGGCCTGCCACAACGGCCATCACAGCCTGGCTTCTGGGGCGGCACGGCACAAGCTACAGCTACGGGCGATGAGATTGATCAATTGATCCGCATGGCTGAAGCTGGCGTCAAGCCGCAGAAGAGGCCAGACGAGGAAGAAGCGGCCGAGGGAACCAAGACCAAGAAGGAAAAGGACAAGAAGGGTCGGATGGTGTACGATGATGCCGAGTTCAGTCCCGAGGAGAAGATGGCGGCTCTCCCTCGCTATGCGTATATACCGCCGGTCGGAGCGTAATATCAGTGCAGCAATAGGTTCTACTACGGGATGCGTTGGGCTAAGAAACAGGACTCGTTCCAAGACGGGCAACATGTACACGGACTGCACGAATGTTCGTTATCCAATTGATGGTTGAGGCACTTTCACAAGGGTTGGCGTCAGGGATTGTGTATGTAATAAGATACAGAGGAATTTCACACTGCTACTGATCGCTTCTACGCATTTTGACATCGGTAGATCTGGCATGGGGGCATATATGGTGTTTCCCCTCCCCCTGTCACAGTGATACTGCATGCCTTCGGGGGCTCTTATCTTGAAGTTGAGTGGACAAAGCTGGAGTGACGCCTCACTTTATATAGGTAGCCAAGACTCGGACGAGTTTGCTTGTCTTATGGGATGGTGAGCCGAATGGTTAGGGGCTGCGTCGGGATCTGGAAACCCCCAGAGAGCTGAGCTGAATCAGTAGGTGGTAATGCTCCCCTTTATGTCAGAATACTGTACTCTGTAATCCACTCTTTACTGCCTGCTCGATGAACCTCAAGGCCGCCATGCCGTTTTCTTCACTTCCATAGACAAGTACCTTGGCAACGTGAAATACGCGGTCAGCTACGGAGCCAATCAACTCGAATGCTGCTCGTCACCGACACCAAAATCTACCAGCCCTCACCTGTGTTTCCACCGATCGAAAAATTCAGGATGGAGCGGGAAATCCGACATGTTCCTTTTGGCCTCTCGATTCTGGAACAAATTCTCAGACCGCTTTTCTCGTGAGCACTGAAGCTCTGTTGGCTTGACTCGCGATCCCAGTAGAGTCACAGGCAAGACAGGGTATGTCCACTGTCCACAGCTCTCACTGCTCACAAGAAAGTTCGTGAGTCTGAGTGCCATCGGTGGAGCTCCCCGCAAGCGCTAGACGTCGTCAGGGGCAACACAGCCATTTTCCCTCCTGAACAAGGGTCAACAAATAAGCCCGATTGATTGGCACGTCACTTTGGACAGCTTCGACTCGAGCGAACGGGATATCAACTGGGCTCATTCGCTCTCTCCAATTTGCATTTGCCATTGTGTTTTGACTATTCGACATTTCCTACGGACTGCGCACCGTTTGGACTATTGATTTGATCTCGGGGCGTCTGGTTCTGCCTGATTTTCTTCCTTCTTTTCCGTGTTTATTTTTTTCTTCTTTTAGCCAGGAACTGTCGATAATATCAGCTCTACTCAGCCCCCTCACTCTTCCCCCCTGGTCCTCGATAATCTGGATCGCTCAAAAGCCGAGATTGGCTCAGGTGTCCGATCGTGCGCACTGACGGCTTTCTGAGATCGGGATTCGAAACCATATTGACGCATTCGCACTACACGAGACGAACAACAGCAACGCTGGGTGGGATTATCGAAGAGCCCAACAGAGGGTAGCGGTGAACCATGGACGACGCGGGACAGTCGTCCATCACGGTGGCCGGTATGTGGATGGACTTGCAAGCCAAGAGAGAGAGAAGGAGAAGAAGATGATGACCAGACCGGGGTTTGCTGACAATGTCTCAGTCCGAGTACGGCCTTTCACCATTCGAGAAGCGGCATCACTGTACGATATATCTCCGCTTCCCTGATTGCGAGTCGAATGGATCTGATGCTGACCGGGCCTCGTAGGCAGCGAAACGACGATGGCACAATATTTCTCGGCGACGGCTCCTTTGCTTCAGTACCGACGCCCAAGCTTCATCAGCGAGGCATCCGAAATGTCATCAAGGTGATTGATGATCGCTGCCTGTATGCACACACTCCGATACCGGTTCATGATAGTTGATGCCGCTGAAGCGGCCCATTGCTGACACTTTTGGCTTTGTGCTGCAGGATATTCGACCCTCCAGAAGACAGCCCCGTCCAGAAATTCTCGCGAACCGTCGTCCCCGCCTCGAAAAAAGTTAAGGATCAAGTGTTTGCCTTTGATCGAGTCTTCGACGACAACACAACGCAGGCCGAGATATACGAGGGCACCACGCGCGGCCTGCTCGACAGCGTCCTGGACGGATACAATGCGACAGTCTTTGCCTACGGCGCCACGGGCTGCGGCAAGACGCATACGATTACCGGCACGGCGCAGCAGCCCGGCATCATCTTCCTGACCATGCAGGAGCTGTTCGAGAAGATTGAGGAGCGCAGCCAGGAGAAGCAGACGGAGCTGACGCTGAGCTACCTGGAGATCTACAACGAGACGATCCGAGACCTGCTGGTGCCCGGCGGCAGCAAGGCCGGCCTGGCCCTTCGCGAGGACAGCAACCAGGCGGTCGCCGTACCTGGTTTGACCAGCCATCGCCCCAGAGACGTCCAGGAGGTCATGGACATGATTGTGCGGGGCAACGAGTACCGGACCGTATCGCCAACCGAGGCAAACGCAACCTCTTCACGATCGCACGCCGTGCTGCAGATCAACATCTCGCAGAAGGACAGAAACGCCGACGTCAACGAGCCTCACACGATGGCGACCCTCAGCATCATCGATCTTGCGGGCTCAGAACGAGCCTCTGTCACCAAGAACCGCGGCGAGCGCCTCACGGAGGGTGCCAACATCAACAAATCGCTTCTTGCCCTCGGAGGCTGCATCAACGCTCTCTGCGACCCGAAAGGAAAGACGCATGTCCCATACCGCAACAGCAAGCTGACGCGTCTGCTCAAGTTTTCGCTCGGCGGCAACTGCAAAACCGTCATGATTGTCTGCGTCTCGCCGTCGAGCGCTCACTACGACGAAACTCAGAACACGCTGCGATATGCCAACAGGGCCAAGAACATCCAGACAAAGGTCACCCGCAACGTCTTCAATGTCAACCGCCACGTCAAGGACTTTTTGATCAAAATCGACGAACAAATGGCTCTCATTAACGAATTGAGAGCACAGCAGAGGGAATCGGAAAAGGTCAGCTTCGCCAAGTTCCGGAAGCAGCACGAAAAACGAGACGCCATCGCACGAGGAGCCTTGGAGAGACTTCGAGCTGCATATGATAACGCTGATGGAGAGCGCCAGGAGCGCATCGCCACCATGCGGAGGCTGAAGCATTTTGAGCGGCGCATCAGCCTTCTGTCCGCGTGGATTGCAGCCTTTGACACCGTTGCCAACCAGAGGGAGGGCGAAGAGGAAATGCCCCAAAGTTTGGCGGCCATTCGACAAACTGCCCAGGGGATCCTCGTTGAGCTGGAGAACAGCAGGCATCACGTTCGCCATAAGCTGGAAAAGTCCGCCTGGGAGCGTCACCTGGACACAGCCTTGGCCCACGGCGTCCGACAGCTCGAGCTTGCCGAAGGTAACGACACGGGCGAGATTGCAAGTCTAACACGCGAGGCCGAACTTCTCAAGTCCAACTTTAACCGCGAGGTCTACCGGGAAGTTTTGGAACAGGAAAAGGCGTGTGACGCTCCCATGATGCAGATGCTTCTTAGAGCCCAATTTGAAATGATTGCCTCTCTCAACGCAGTCATGTTGATGGACGAGGATAGCGCCATTGCGCATGCGAAAGAGGTCATTGCTCGCCTGCTCCAGACTGGCCTTACGGCCGCGTCCCAAGTGGTCAAGCCCGACGGCTCTCTGCCGGCTGTACCCGACATTCCTGCACCGACACCAAGACGGACACTTAGGAAGAGGAAATCTCTATCGGCTTACAGACCTGTCGTGCCTCCGGCTACCGTGGCTGTACAGAACGAGCATGTGTATGCGAGCCCCATGAAGTCATTGCCGAAACGGCGTAAGGCACTCGGCATGCCGAAGAAGGGGGTCAGCTTCACGCCCGTCAAGCGGACGACCAAGAGCCGAGGAGTCAGGTGGAGGGACGACGAGACGGAAGAGGGGACGCTGGAAGATTTCGAGAAGACGCCGCAGCAGCTGTTCAGCTCTCCCAGGGCCGAGCAGCCGTCGCCGGTGGTTAAGAGCAAGATTCCCTCCCCGCCGCAGTTTAACAGCGTAGCCAAGGGCGATGCTGCGAACAACGACGACTCCCTAGAGCTGTCAGACGCGCCGAGCCTATCCATCGCTAAGCCCGGTAGGTTTCAAGCCGGCTTCCTGTCCAGGGGTTCGCGATTGTCATCGGGGAGTAGTGGGCTGCCGGTGTCTTCGTCGCCACCTGCTCTGAGCATGCACCTGCGCTCCTCGAGCTCGCCCGACGTGACGAGAACGCCGCCCTTGCGATCGCTGCAGGGGCCCAAGACCGACAACATGTCGCCGCTGGCCTATAGCAAAGTCCCGCGGCCCAGTCCTCCGTACCATCAGCTGCAGGCGGTCATGGACGAGAACAACCCGCCAAACGCCTCTGAATCCGACTCCGAGTCGAGTACCATCGACATGGACAAGCTCCGCAACGCCATTGCGTCCAAGAAGCCCCGGAGAATGAGTCTCGCGGGTCAGAGCTCGGTTCCTGTAGCTAGGCGGGTAGCTTCGATCGCCCCTCCCGCTGTCGAGAGGCCAGCGTCTCGATCGAACATGCCCGTCCTGGCCAGCGCCACCAATGGCATTTCCCGCCTCCGCAGAGGGAGCCTGGAGCGTCGGAAGAGCCCGCCGCTGCTGTGTTCCCCTCCCGACTTCAAGTCAGACGACCTCACTGCTGGACAGGCGAGGCGGATGAACATGGGCGCGCCCATGCGACTAGACAGTCACGGTGCGACGCAACGCGATGGAGTTGGCCCCGGGGGGCCTCATCGCGTCACCATTAGCGTTGGAACGGCTGGTGCCGCCGCGGGTGTTGCTGCACACCGGAGGTTGGATAGCCGAGGAGGCTTGCCGATTAGGTGAAGGCTTGGCTCCTGACCAGCTATGTTCCCCTTGCCCGCTTTGATTGTTTCTTTGTTTTGTACTATAAAGCGTCCTCTGGTTTGCTTCAAGTGTTTGTTTTATTCCCCTACATATAGAGGCGGATCCGCATCGAAGCATGTTTTGCTTTCATGTCAGCTCTCTGGCCATGAGATACAGCTTGCGAGCACAGGTGTCCAGGAGGACATTGGAGTTACGGAATTGGCATACTGGTGTGATTGATTTGTGTATGACTTGCTGTATGAAATACATATTCGTGTAGGACAGATGGGGGTGGTCTGTTTCGCCTTACACGCCGTTTCCTTCTGCATTGGGGCTGGGGGATGCGGCCAAGGGTCGACTGTTCTCATGGTGAATCAATTACCATGCCACTTGTGAGGTGCTTCTTTCATCTGCCATCTGTCTATATGTCATGTTTGAAGCGTGTTTGAAAGGTGGACTTCTTGGTAATGGATGGCTTCGAGGAGACCCGGAACTACCTGGTATTACCCAACTCAAAGAGTAGATTGTATACCTAGTATCACTTCAACCGCCATGCATGCGTCGAGACTTGGCAGATCTCCGCGGAACAGATATATCAGCCATATGCATTGATCTGTTCTTCCTTCCATCTCACCCGTCTCCTCCCAGACGATAGATCATCTAGGCAAGCGGCTCAGCTTAAACGCAGGGGCATTTCTCACACTGTATGACGCCGCATGACTGTTGACCTCGGCACAGTGCTTCCGCCTTTTCCCACCTCTAACCGCTCATCCTACGACTCCAACTTCTCGATCTGACATCCGCACTTCCGCCCTGCCGCTCCATTTACACCCTTTCACAGCCAAGAAGACACCGAGAACTTGGTCCATTCGTTGGCCGCACATCCGCAGCGTCGCATTGACCGCAACAATTCACTGCTGCCATACAAGACTGCGGTGCCATTCGACCATTCCAGCTCTCCCTTCCTAATGGACGTTGGCCACCATGGCTCTGCAGATTCGGACCCTCTGCCGCCCGTTCGATACATCCGCAGCCGCATCACCAATGCGTGTGACGGGTGCAAGGCGCGCAAAGTCAAGTGCGACGGAAGGCTGCCGTGCGGGTTCTGCGCTGCGAGACAGAGGGCGCAGATGTGCCACTATTCACCGCAGAGGAGACGGAGACACTCGCAGAGACAGTCACAACCCCCGTCACTTTCACAGTCTCAGTCTCAGTCGTTGCCGCAATCGCAGTCGCCAGAGAAACTCCCGAGGTCACCGCCTCTCTCGGCCCGGGAGTCGCGAGATCGCTCGGTGAGGTCGCCGTCGCCGACACAGGCGCCGGGCTCGAGGGCTGTGTCTTCCTCAGTGGCCGTTTCATCCGTGTCCGCTTCAGCTGCACCCTCAGCTCCGGCCTTGTCCCCGAGAATGGCAAGTGAAAGGCGCGGATCAGCAGGTAACCAGCCTCGCGATGCTTCCGTGGCCGAGGACGAGACTGAAGTGCCCCGGGAGGCTCGCCTGCTGTGCGACGCCCACGGCAAGCTTACTTTCATCGGCGACTGTGCGCCTCTATCCTTCTTCCAGTCAGTGCGGAGGCTCGTCACCAACCGGGTCGGCCAGAATGCCTTTGCGCCGCACACGAGCCGGTTCTCGGTCTTGGAGAATGCGCCGGCGCGGCAGTCGAAGCGGTCTCTGAGAGGCGCGGACATGCCCGAGGTCCGGCCTGTCCATGTTGCAGCTGCGGTGTCGGCGTATTTGGCGACGACAGCGGGCTTGGTAGACCTGTTCGACAGCGAGAGGCTGCTGGACGATCTGATGCTGTGGGCAAATCTGGCGCGTAAGCCGGATAATGTGACGACAATTGTCCACTTTCTTGTCCTCGCTATTGGATTACAGGCGGATGACGAAGTGCTGTCTCATCAGTATTTCGAGTATGCCCGAGATATGGTATACACGTATCTGAGTGACAGTCTCGGCGTGGAGACGGTTCAGGCCTTTATCATGGTTACCATCTACATGCTATGTTCATGTCAGATCAACGGAGCCTTTCTTTTCTTCGGCATTGCTGCGAGAGCGGCCTATTCAATTGGCCTGCATCGGACCGAGGTGAATGCTCGATTCGGGCACGAGATTCACCAGCAGAGAGACAGGCTATGGAAGAGCCTGCGGGTGCTGGACCTCTTTCTCAGCAGCTCCATGGGACGGCCTCCCTCCACTTCAGACCTTGACTGCACCGTTCCTTACCGCGCGATAGGTAGCGATGGTAATGAGGTGCTCAACCTGCTCAACGCCTCTGTTCAGATCCTGCTCATATTGGAGTGCATCATCATGGAGATATACTCCCGGAAAAAGGTCTCCATGCAGCTGACAGAAGGTATATCCCTCAAGCTGCGCGACTGGTCCGCAAGATGGCTCAGCCAGCTCAAAGACGTCATCGCTCAGCCTGCCCTTCGCAACGAGGCCCAGGTTACAGGGGCTTGCCAGGTGCTGTCGTCGTATTACTACGCCGTGATGCTCGTCTCACGGCCCTTCCTGATGTACGAGGTGTGTCAGCGACTGGGAGGTGGCTCAGCTCCATCGAATAGGCCGGCGCTTGCTTCGGGGCGGTCGAAGTTGGCGGATGCGTGTATCGATGCTGCGAGTTTGATGGTTGATCCGGTGTTGGACTTGGTTGAACGAGGAGTACTGAAAGGGAAGGCTCCTCTGCTAGTGTAAGTGCAGAAAATTCCATTACCTCCGATCATATCTTTTGTAGAGAGCATATGGACTGATAAACAGTAGATCGTGGCTTTTTGCTGCTTCGCTCGTTCTCGGTGTTGGTCTGCTGGGCGGATTCGGCCGTATCCTGGAAAAGTATACACAACTGTCCATACAAACTATGGAGCATTTCGCCCAAAACGATGCTCACGCCAAACAATACTCTCTGATTGCCCAATCACTACTTACGACGGCATTGGAGCATCTCGAGCGACAGGATCTCCAGGAGCGGATGCGACGCACCGAAAGCTCCAGCCAGCTCTTCGGCCTTGGCGCTCCCGATGCAAGATCGCCCATGAATAAGTCTCCAGCGGTGCTGAGAGACATCGATTTGCGAGTTAGCACGCCGGACACGTCCATGGCGAGGTACCGCGGCTCGCTGGATCGACCATCGTTCCTACAGCACCAGGGCTTGTCCTCCGGGGGGCCGTCTCCGCGGATGGCTGAGATGGACTCGGTGTTCCTTGGACTGTCGGAGCCGATGCTGCATACGCCCGATACGAATGCCTACTGGGATGGGATTGTGGGAAATAATGATAATGACCCGAATTCGGCGTTGAACCTGTTTCCGTTATTGGAGGCGGGAGGTGGGATTGATTTGGCGCATTGGCTTTGATGACTCCATCTTCGTGTTTCTGGTGTTCATGAAAAGGCGTCTTTGGTCTAAAGGGTACCGGTATGCTACGGTAAACGGCGTTTGGTGTTTGTGATGGGCTGGGCTGGCTTTGTCTGTTTAGGGAGGCATTACGCAAGTACGAGGTGGGCGCTGGCTTGACCCTTGCCTCTGGGCTTCCAACCTCTGCGGGGAACGCAACAAGAACGGATTCAACACATCTAGAACAAAGCTTCTCGGTTCGATAATCCAGGCGTGGTGACATCGTGTTGGTGTCGCGGTATGTTTCCAGCGTCTCCGGATCCTCATACCTTGGTGGATTCGCAATCGAACGGCATGATGGGCCCCCCATCCATACTGACCAAGGGCCCGATTGTGTATGATACCTACTGCGCAGGAATCGATCGAACGGCCCAGAACTGTTGAAGATGCCTCCATTGAATCTTGTTCATCCTATGCCCCTCCATTGCAAGGAGCAATAGCTGAAGTCGGCCCGGAATGCAACCCCATATCGCCTGTACTAGTGAAGCATCTATGGTCTTTCATTTATGTCCACATGAAATGCGGGGGAATCGCAAGATTCGTGATGCTTCAACTTGCGATTGTCTAGAGCGACGAGGACAAAGAGGGGAACAGGTTATCTGGAGGAGCCGAATATCCGGCTGTCGATCCATCATAGCCTCGTCTTACGAGCCTGAGGAATCATCATCCTCGAGCTGCAAGGTAAAAGCCTATTTCGACCAAGGGACTACGCAGAGTAAGGCTACAGATAGTATTCTGCATTAAGGAACAGCGGAAGAAGTACAAACAGCAATCCCCTATTACAACACTTCGTACCAGGTGGTAAGAAAATCCGGCTCTTGTACTTCTTTGCTGATGCCAATGGCCGGCAAATTCTGGTCCAAAACAACACAAGCGGCATCAGCACTACGGGCATTACACATCTCCAGATTGTGGGGGAAGGCTAAGAACAGCAACCAGGGTAGGACCGATAATCCTTGTCAGAACTGGGCCAGCTTGCGTCCCCTGTCTACCTTCTGAATCGGGCAAAATGCTGATTTTTCAACGGCGGTCGAAGGGCGAGGAATTGTTCCTATAGATGGATTAACTGACCGTGAGGGCCCGTGGAAACGCTTGCTTGTCACGGCAATGGGGGCTGCATAAGTTCAGGGACTTGTCAGGAGGTGAGCGTGCCTGGATCGCGTAGCATCGGATGACGACATGGAGAGGCTGGTGATTGCTGAGAAAAGGAGTATACATATTAAGGTCTAGCGACGAAGGCATTTTCCTGTGTTTTTGGGATCTTCAGGTGTTGGCATTGTAATTTTGCATCCAGTTCATCTTCATTGCATCCCGGTAACAGGTAAAAGAAAGAGGACAGCTGCAATGGCAAAGTACTTGGTTCCAGCATCTCTGCTGCTGTCGCAGTCGATGGCGGCCGCAAGTCTGTTTGACTCGTACGTGAGCTTGTCATTCGAGCTCATTGGCTTTCCTACGTTTGCTGGTAAGCATACCTTTGCTTTCTGTATGATAATCGGGAGGTCTGGATGTGGACTGACAGTGATGTGTACACAGGAACGAAGAGCCACCCAAACGCCTTCTCGCACAACCTGATGCAAAACTTGGCCGAGCTCCAGGGCAGCGGCATCGTGACGCGAATCGGTGGAAACTCTGGGTGAGTTATTCTGCTGAGTGTACCAGAAAGCTCAATCGGCTAACGCTCGTCAAAAACAGTGATCGTGCCATCTACGACTCGACCCTGACCACTTCCACAGCCAGCTCATGCCCCAACGCCGATCCCGGTGCCTGGCAGTGCATTGGCAAGACGTTCTTCGAGTCCTACGGCGCGTTCCCCGCTGGAACTCGCTACTCTCACCAGTTCAACCTCGGCGCTTACAACTCCTCCGGCTGGAACACTCTCCAGACGACGGTGCCTCTGGCCTGCAAGGCGCTTGCCGGCCAACTCGAGTTCTGGGAGGTCGGCAACGAGCCCGATCTCTTCACCGGAAGCCGACGACCCAGCACATACAGCGCTTCCCAGTACGCAGATGAGTGGCTGAACACGACGCAACACTTTGAGAGCTACCTCCGCGCTGCCTGCCCCGAGCTGGCCGGCAATGTCAAGTACATTGCTCCGTCGCTGAGCTCGCCCGGTGCGCGCCTGCACATTGCCGACATCTTCCCCGACGAGGGCAACGCCACGGACAAGATCACGCAGGTCTCTGTGCACAACTACATGAACGGCGCGACCGTGCCTGGCGTCACTCTGCAGAACACGCTCATGAGCCACAATGCCGTCGTCAACTCGATCAACAACCACGTCAACTACGCCAAGACGTCCACCATCGATGCCGACTACATCATCGGTGAGCACAACAGCTTGTACGGCGGCGGCGCTTCAGGTCTTTCCGACGTCTTTGGAGCTGCTCTCTGGGCTATGGAGTTCTCTCTCTATGCTGCGTCTACCGGCGTCATCAAGCGGATTCACTTCCACCAGTCCGTGGGCTCTCCCTACGCCGCCTGGGTCCCCTCGGGAACTCTTGCGACCAACGCGCCCTACTACGGAAAGCTGGCTGCCAGCACCTTCTTGGCCAACTCAAACACCATCGAGGTCAAGACGCTTGCTCTCAACAAGGATGCCGACAAGGACTCTGGATACGGCGCCTACATCGGCGGGGACCTGCGTCGCGTCGCAGTCCTGAACCTGAGGCAGTACAACGCTGGTTCAGGCACTCGCAGCTCCCAGACTTACACCGTCAAGGTCGCTCCCAACTCTTCGTGGAAGTCGCAGCGCCTTACTGCCGCTGGTGCCACGGACAAGACGGGCGTTACGTTCAACGGGTTTTCGTATGACGCCGATTCCAATGGTTTGGCGAAGCGCGTGAATGCAAAGGAGTCAGACAAGGTTATCAAGGCTGACGGCAGCGGAAACCTTTCGTTCTCCGTTCAGGATTCTGAGGCGGTTGTCCTGCTGAAGGTCTAAGACATGGTGGGTTCTAAGGATAGGAGTATTGTAAATATAGTGTAATGGAGTAACGATTTTTTTAACAATACAAGAACGTCATAGCAACGAAGAGACCATCATCAGTGCAAATGCTCCGCCTGCAGTCATCATCGTTTGAATATTTATCGCTTGTACTATACTGACGACAACTTCTGATGAGTATCGCGTGCAGCCGATATGACGTACGTAGAATCTCATACTGTCCTAGCTTCTTGCTGTCCAGTACTTAAAAACGACTATGCCGTTGAATCTTTGTGTAATATCGCAAAGGCTTATACATGTCATGAAGTACGAATACGACGGGTTAACTACTCGATGATACATAGCAATTAGAACGAACAGATGTCCATGAGCCTGACGACCACTCTGAAATACTCTACCTACATGTGGCTTTACTCGATAAGCACCTGCTTCTCCTTCTTCAACTTCTCCACAAACTCCAGCGGCACCTTGAGCGTCTGCGCAACAATATCCGGCGGCGTCAGTGCCAGCCACTGCGTCAATGGAATATCCACAACGCGATCCGACTTGTAAATCTCCACCCAGACGAGATCCTCTGTCTCGGACGTGTTCTCAATGTAGTGGCCAGAGTTGTCCGGAAAGACGGCCGTGTCGCCGGCGCGGAAGTTGAAGGTTCGGGCGGCGGCGCTGCCGATGAAGACACTCGCCTGGGCAGTGCCTTTGTGGAAGTAGAGTCATTCTTCAGCCTGTAGGGCATTTGTTAGTTTCCTCACCTAGAGGCAGAACAGGATGATGTTGTAGGCGTAGACTCACATTGGGATGCCAGTGAAGCTCCCTCAGACCACCTGGCTTCAGCGTCACAAACGTCGCTGCAATCGTCTTGCTCACCGGGAAATTGGTCGAGTCAATCTTGTGCACCTGGCCACCAGTTCCGCCAATTTTCTCCGGCGGATGCTGCAGCGTGCGGTAAACAAAGGAACTGGTCTCCGTAACTGCTGGGACATGACCGGTGACATTATGCGTGCTGACGGTGCCGTTGATAATGTACGGATCTGATGCAGGCAGGGAATCGAAGACAGATTCATCGACGCCAAAGTTCTTTGCGAGGACAGAGCGGGGAGTGTGCGCGATCCAGTCGTCGACGTTAAAAGTGGTACTTGATCGATCAGCTTCGAGTGGACTAATGTCTGTGCCCTCAAGGGAAAAGGACTGCTTTGCCTACCCAATCTTGTCAAAGTCGCCGTCGTCGAAGATGAGGAGAAATTCGTTTTCCTCATCGAGTCCCTGAGTTGTGTGTGCGACCCCCTTGGGAAAATACCACACGTCGCCGTATCCGAGCTCAGCAACTTCGTAGTTACCGTTCTCATCAACGGCCGAAATGATGATTCGGCCGGCGTAGACAATACCCCATTCAGCCTATCTCACATGTTAGGACCAGCCATGAAGGAGGTGGGAGGATTGAGGAAGCTATGCCCACCACTCGATGCCAGTGCAGCTCACGAATCGCCCCTTTCTTGAGATGCATCTGAGCACCGGCAACGTCGTGACTGGCAGGCAAATCAGTGATGACCTGCTCTCGTACCCAGCCACCCTTCAAAATGCGCGTCCTCGAGTCGGAGAAGCTCCATTTGAGGTTTGGAACAACGCCGTTGTCGGTCGATTGCTGGCCCAGGTTGTTGGGGTTCTGCAGATCGAGCTCATGGTTCGTGCCGCCTTGCGCTGGCTGTCAGGACTTTCTCTTCGCTCTCTCGCCTTTGGTGTTCGTCTATAGCAAAGGCATACTGGGCGAGACTGCGCGTACCTGAAAAGGGCCCTCCTTTGCCATCTGGACTGATGGGCTGCCCGTCAGAAAATCCCCCGTCTCGCTGCTGGATGCCAGGTGCTGCGGACACGCCGACGAGGCACAGCGCACATGTTGCTAGCAATGAAGCCTTCATGGTAAGGGTAAGCGATGAGCGATGAAGTGAACTGGGGGGTTGCCAAGGGCAGGCACGACGAGGTATCACCTATTTACAAAGAACGCCCGCCGAGACCTCCTCTCAGCTTCTCCCGCAAACAAGCATAACAACAACCTTGTCAAGACACACCCAATCAGTAATACAGCAAAACGCCTCAAAAGCTCCCAATGGCGCAATGACCAGCCTGCAGAAAACTCCAAGGCGTGGCCATCACGGTCTTAAACATCAACGCTAAAATGGCGGCATTATTGCATACTATTGGGATGTTGGTTGCACAGATCTTCAGGACTGGTGCTAGGCCCTGTTGGCCGGTGGCAGACTCCGAATTGGCATGTTCATGGACTGCATAGTTCGGAGTGGTGGTACGGTTGTGTAGCATCGGAGCTGGAATCAGACGAAGGTGCATGAAGAGGTTGCAGATTACATGACGCCATCATATAGGATCGTGATCGTGTTTCTGTTCAATGAAAAGTCTATTCAAAACCGATTCTGGGTATAAGTATAACGCAATTAGGATAATGCAGTTTCCGGAAGGTTGTTCTTCGACGTTGACAAAGCATGCTGCCTCTGTGGTATGACTCTATGCCGTCGTTGGCAGTGACTGAATCTGCTTCATGTACCAAGCCTACAGGTCGCGTTAGTGAGACCCTTCTCAACACCAAAAGCATAACATGGGTACGCATTGCTGCTCAAAATCCGACATGGACTTACACTTTCTGCTCCTCCAGCCACTACCTTGATACCGAGCAACTTTGGGAGCAACAGATCCGGCGCCTTTCGCGTAAACGCCCTTGCATCTTCGTCCTTGACCTCTGCATTGAAGATCAAGTTCTTGGGCAACGAAGGGTTCACGGCGGCAGGACGAGCAACGCCGATGATGTCGCAGGCGTCCTCTTGGAGCGCATTCTCCATGCCTCTGCGCGTCCTAAAGCCGCCTGTGACCATCAGGGGAACGTGCCTGAATCGGTCACGGATGGCCTTTGCAAAGTCGAGGAAAAAGGCCTCGCGTGCGGCGGTGCTTGCAGATGCGGGACTGGTCGTCTGCATCATCTAGAGAGTATCCAGAGTTAGCTTGTGCTACGGTGGCTCTGTACAGTCCGAGCGCGGGAGCTTGGAGCACAGAGCAGCTGAATGGTACGAGCACTTACTTGAGGGTCTTCGTACGATCCACCGCTAATCTCGAGAAAGTCGACGCCCGCAGCTGCGATATCCTCGAGCTGCTCGATACAGGCGGCGAGCTGCTCCTTGTTCTTGTAATCGGCGCTGTTGATCTTGATGCCAACACAGAAGCCCTTGGGCACAGCATCTCTCACGGCCTTGATGGTGTCGACAACAATCTTTGCCCGCTTCTTGGCCGATCCGCCGTATTCGTCCTGCCGTTGGTTCGATGAGGGATTCAGGAACTGTGACAGCAGGTAACCGTGCGCTGCGTGGAGCTCGACGCCAGCGAAGCCTGCTTCTGCAGCCAGCTTGGCGGTTTCTGCAAACTGAGAGACAACGCGCCGAATATCATCCACCGTCATTTCTCTGGGCGTTCCGAAGACGAAGGCACTGGCAAGCTTGGCCATGATGCCGTCGCCCAGGTGCAGCGGAATCGGACTGGGAGCGATCGTCTTCTCAAAGAAGCCTCGGGTGCCGGTCTTGGCTGGGCTTTGCCGCCCTGGATGGTTGATCTGCATGATGGCGGGAGTGCCGTCCTTGGAGGTCGCCTGTGCCCATTTCTTCCACGCGGCAAGTATTCTTTCCCTGTCGACATTCTCATTGAGGCTCACGTCGCGAGGGCTTCCCAGATATCGGACGTCGACTTCGACGTTTCCTGTGAGAATCGCGCCCCATCCGCCCTCAGCCCACTTTTCGTACAATTGGTATATCCTTTGGCCAGGGAGATAGTCGTCATCTGCCCAGTTCTCTGCCATGGCGGCTTTGACCATCCGATTGGGGAGCGTGAGGCCGCATGGGAGCGTGATTGGCTCCTGGAGTTTGAGTTGAGCAACTGTCATGGTGATCGACTTTGGTGGTGATGATTGATGATCGTTGTTGTTCTAATATTCCCTTAGATGTGAGCTACTTTGCGCATCATCTGGAAGTCGTTCAAGGCCTGTACTTGTTGTTTTATAGAATGAACGTATGGCATCGGAGTTTTTCTTCGATCTTCTATCTTAGGCTATCTCTATTCTACACGAACGCAGCCTCGGCTCAACTCGCTAGGCCGAAACGAATTTGCTCCATATCGATGGAGCGGAGATGGCTGGCGGAGTTTGGTTTTAAATCGAACGAAAGCCACTTTGACCAGGCCAGGCAACATGCTTGAGGTCATTACATGCCTCGGGGTCTATGTTAGTTTCCGGCACACGGTGTTGAGAAAGTTCCAGACTGGTTCTGGAACTGGAGATTCCCGCCACTATTGGTCGTTTTGCGGAACTGGATTTTCGACGCATTGCGGCCCGGACCAACCTTTGTAGGAGCGGGGTGTGGAGATGCGGCGTTCGGTACAGGAAGGATTGCGGCGCCGTTCGCGATCAAGATCGACTGCATGTTCATCTAGAAGATCGGGATTGCTTAGCGCAAGCGTTTGTAGGTAAGACGGAGGAACGAAGAGCCCACAGGAGTCAGCACCCAAATGATGACTCTCCGGCCCGTTCCTTCTCAGCATTGTCCCGAACGGTGATGGCGCAAAATGACTTCCCCTATCTGCCGTTCTCAGCTTCCTTCTATTTCTTCTGCCATTCGTCGTGTAAGGCGCCTGAAACACCTGGTCTCATGGCCCATTCTCAATACTTCGCTCAAAGTTGCCGTTTGCAGGCTCCCAGACAATGATGGAAGCGCGGCCTTCGACTGTTCGAGTGACGGAATCGTACCAGAATCTTGCAGCGGGAGAGCGAGCGTCTTGTCACATTGCATAGCTGACTGCGAATTACTTTGTATATGGCATGAGGTGCGTGGCCAGTCTGCAATTGGTCAAACAGAACGGATTCGTTCATCACTTCCTCATCCTCATAACAAGCACTGGTGACAATTTCACAAGATACCCTGAGCCAAAGCATCAAGATGGGTCGTGTACGAAGGGTCAGTAACGCTCCCGTCATGCATGCAGCTCAACTCCCGGCCATTTCCCTCTTCTGTAGGTATAATAGCACACGACTCCATAACCGAGCTCAAATTGCCTTGTCCTTCTGGTGACCCTGGAGAAATCGCAAAAGTCAACCAATTGGATCTAGCGTACTACTTTGCAAGATGGTTGTGGGGGTTGAGGTGGGATTTCTAATCTGCAAAATGGTGCAATCCATGGAATTAACTCGGCCGACGGAATTAGAGGCAGTACTATATAACAGAGGATTAAGGAGCACGTTTCAGTGTCTTGTACTCTTCAGTCAAGAAGTCAACTAATAGCAAACGAGAACAAAAGTCATACCATCACCATGTCGAAGCTCTTCACCCCTATCAAGGTCGGCCGCGTCGAGCTCGCCCACCGCATCGCCATGGCCCCCATGACGCGGTTCAGAGCCGACGACGACCATGTGCCTCTACCTACCGTCAAGGAGTACTATGCCCAGAGGACCGCTGTACCCGGCTCTCTGGCCATCACAGAGGCGACCTTCATCTCCCAGAAGGCCGGTGGTTACGCCAACGTACCAGGAATCTACAACCAGGACCAGATCGACGCCTGGAAAGCCGTGACCGATGCCGTACACGAGCAAGGCTCATTTGTGTATCTGCAACTGTGGGCGCTGGGACGAGCTGCCAATGCAAAGGTTCTCAAGGAGGAGAGCAACTCCGACCTAGTTTCCGCCAGCGACATCCCCCAAAAGGAAGATGGTGATAAACCGCGGCCTCTCACGGAGGACGAGATCCTCGAGTATATCCGGGACTTTGCTCAGGCAGCTAAAAACGCCATTGTTGCCGGCTTCGACGGTGTCGAGATCCACGCTGCCAACGGCTACCTGCTTGAACAGTTCATCCAGCAGCTCTCCAACAGGCGAACCGACGCATGGGGCGGAAGCATCGAGAATTGCGCCCGATTTACCCTCGAGGTGACCAAGGCTGTTGTTTCAGCCATCGGAGCGGACCGCACCGCGATCCGCTTCAGTCCCTTTGGCGAATCCCTGGGTGGCGGCATCATCGACTACGACGTGGTCCCCCAATACGTGTATCTGGCAGAGCAGCTGAAGCCCCTCAACCTGGCGTACGTCCACTACGTCGAGTCCCGCCAAGAGGGCAAAGACCTGCTCCCCATCATCAAAGCCTACGACAGCGCCAGCCCCGTCATTGTCGCCGGAGGCTACGAGCCCGAGACCAGCAAGAAGGCTGTTGACGAAAAGTACAAGGACTACGATGTTATTATCGGCATCGGCCGTCCTTATACATCCAACCCTGACCTGCCCTTCCGCTACAAGCAGGGGATCCCGTTGACGCCGTTCCAACGCGAGACCTTCTTCACGCCTAAACTGGATAAGGGCTTTCACGACTTCCCATTCAGCGAGCAGTTTACGCTGCTAAAAGCGAAGGCTTAGAGAAAGCCCCATGCATATGTATATAGTCACCTGCGGAGCAATGCATTGTTCAATGGCGATATATTGAATAACTCCGTACTAGCCAATTCAGCCTGAGCCTTGATACCTTGGCCAAACGTACAGCCGATGGCCCCATAGCCTTACTATACCGATAAGATGTGATCAAATCATGACAGCAGCATGGATCACCAATTGTAGGTTACAGATTAAAACTTCAAGAATATCATATGCAAGCTAAGGTATACGGCAAGACTCAACACCCGTACAATAGACCCCCGTCATTCCATATCCCACTACTTCCAAAAGTCTGTCGACGCACTCGGAGGGAAATCCTTCTCAGAGGTTGCAAACTTAGTGCTCTCCTGAGGTCCAAGAGTCAGTTCCAGCACTCCACCATCAGTGAAGAAGCTGTGCGTCACCCATCCCTTGGTATACGGCTTGCCGTTCAGCGTAGCGCTCTGGATGTAGATGTTCTTGTAGTCAGCATCAAAGTTGATGTTTCGAATGACGGCTGTCTTCCCAGTCCTTGGATCGGTAAGCTTGACTTCCGGGAAGAAAGGCGGAATGATGATATAGACGTCTTGCCCGCTCATGGGGTACAGGCCCAACATTGTGAGTGCCGTGAAGCTGCCCATGGCGCCCGAGTCATCGTTTCCTGGAAGTCCACTTGCTGTGTCGTTAAAGGCACTGGGGATATACTTGTGCGCGTACTCCGCAGAGAGGCCTGGCCTTCCAGCATAGTGGAAGATGAACAGTAGAAGATAGGCTTGCTCGTCACCTATGTAGAACAAGCCAGGCGTGTCATGCATGTATCTGAGCCGACTAACAAACGCATCAGGGCCACCAAGCGTAGTAATGAGCGTTGCCTGATCATGGGGCACGTAAAAGGTGTAGAGCCAAGAGCCGGCTTCGTACGTCTCATGGCCGCCGGGATTGAGGTAGCAGCCCTCGAAGTTGTACAAGTCGGTACAGATAGCGGGCTCCTGGAAGCCAAAGGTGCCGTTGAGGTACCTAGGCTGCAAGAAGCCGGTGAATCCGCTGTCGGTAAACTGGTTGTAATCCTGGGTTCCGGTCAAGTTCAGCTTCGACTTGGAATGCGGATCAAACATGTTCTTCCAGTTGCCTGAGCGCTGAAGATACTTCTCGGCATCTGCGTGCTTTCCAAGGTCGCGGGCCATCTCGGCAATGCAAAAGTCGTTGTACGAATACTCGATAGTTCTGGAGATGGATCGCGTGAAGAGGCCGTAGCCATTGGGATCCCAGTCGTCTGTTGGGATGTAGCCCAGCTTTTTCCAGCTCTGCAAGCCTCCACGGCCTTCGACCGTCCAAATCTGGCCTTCTTCTGCAGAGGTTGTGAGAAGACAGTGGCGAGGAGACAAAGGACCGAGAACAACTTACCCTCAGCATCAGAAACGACTGCCTTGTAGCCCGTATCCCAGTCAATACCGTCCTTCAATCCTTTGAGATACGAATCCGCCAATAAGTTGTCGGCATTGCTGCCTCCTTGAGTGAACCCCTTGCAAAGGGACATGCGGCAATCTGGAAGCTTGCCCTCATGGCGGTAGATGTCGATGAGACTGCGGACCATCAAAGCCTGCGCATGGGGGTCAACCAGAGTAAGCAGGGGGTGTGTGCTTCGGAAGCTATCCCAGATACAGTAGTACGAGTCAAAGTAGGGTTCGTTGCTCTTCCACAGAGGATTTTCACCTAGAATCGATGAGCAGTGGTTCTGTAATCTGTGAAATCGTCTATACTCTTACCGGTATAATCCTGAGGGGAGAGCAGAGTGCGATAGATGCCACTCCAAAATGTTCGCTGAAGCGAGTCGCTCACGCCCGTATTGTCAACCTTAATGACACTGAGTTTCTTGCGCCAAGCATCCTCCGCATCTGATCTGACGGCCTCAAAGTCGAAGTTGGGGATTTCCTTCTCGGCATTCTGGCAAGCTTGAGCGGTGCTGATGAAGGAAAGCCCAACGCGAGCTAGAATCTGGTTGTTATCCGGCGGATGGAACTGAGCCCAGGCACCTGCTGGCAGAACTGGGCTCTGTCCATCGTCGTAGGTACGGAAGCTTTTGTGGTCGCTACCGGCTCGGTTGTTGACGAAGATGCCCGTGTTACGGAGCTTTGCGCCCTTGAAGTCCGTGCAGAAATAGGCATTGTAAGTGCCAATGCCGAACGAGGGCCTAAAGGTGCCGTTGCCCGAGATACGACCAGTGTGGGCATCCACCGAGATGACTGCGGTACTTCGGGAGCCAGACAGATCAGCCAAGTCGGCTAGAATGAGGGGGCTGTAGGGCGTCTTTCCGTCTGCAGGGAGCTTGGTCGGTGTGCCGTCGGTTGGGAACGAGAATCTGTAGAGGGCCGTGTGGTTTGTGACGGTCATCTCAGCCTTGACGGACGTGTTGAGCTGCAGGGCAAAATAGCCTGGCTTTGCCACAACTGTGCTGTTGATCTTTTCCGACGCTCGCAGGGACGAAGGGTAGTAGCAGTTATTGATGTCGTCGTTGAGACAGCCGGTCTGGGCAAAGAGAGGGAAGTTGCCCAGAGACGCACCCTGTCGACACAGATGTCAGAAATCTTTTCCATTCTGCGAGTGAGCTGTATCAGACTCACACCACCAGTGCCACTGTCGTGCATGTGAGAGAACCCGGTGACTGCGAAAATCGGTCAATGCTGGACAGTTTGATCCGCTATGAAGCTCAGAAGGTATGGGACGGCGTACTCAACCCATCATTGGAGGCATATCCTCCTTGGATCTCCTTGTTGCCATCTGCGACACTCTTTGCCATGCCATCTCGATTGATGTTAGTCTCTGTAGCAGTTCGTCCGAGGTGCGATAGGGACTCACAGGGAAGACTTGCGCCAGGGAAGACGTGGCCTACAATGCGAGTTGGTTAGCTTGATCGTTCCATTGCTCTCGTAGGTGCTCCTCGAACCTCCATTGGCGGTTCCAATCAACGGATCGATGTAGTCGAGGACATCAAACTGCGAGTGTTCATCCGCTGCTTGGCTCAATCCGAGCAACAGCGGCCAATAGGCCACCAGTTGTTGGAAATGCATGCCGCGGTCGCTGGATTGACAATCAGTGGAAATTCCTTGTTTTTTATTTGTCCACGAGCTCACGGTAGGGAACTTACAAGAGAAGAAGCCGCGACTGAAAGGCTCGAGGCAAACGAAGCAGGTAGCCTTCGTATCACTCCGGAAGGATCCCACGTGAAGGAGGCTCGCCCTGGGATTAGAATCAAAGTGAATCATGTCTGCGGAGCTCGTGATTTAAGTAGTATCGTGAGACCTCCTCCTGTAGGGGCGTCTCGACCGCCTGCCGCCCCTTGTTGGACAATTCCAAGACAGACGCATCCTCGCAGAGCGTCATCCCGCTCTCCGACTCTCCATCGACCTTGTTCATCCCCCGCATCTTGATGGTCTCACCAAGCTCACCAAGCTTGGAGATGGCGGGGGGAGCTCCGGGTAATACGACTTCGCCAGTGATCATTTCTTGAAGTGGAATCGCTGGCTGCAGGCTCAGAACGCCATGTTACCTCGAGCAGCAGGTGTTCAAGGTTGTTGGTTCCTGACGACGCCGTCGCCACCGTGAGTGGGTAGACTGAAGCTGCTCCAAATATCCGTCGGTATCCGTTCATCAGAAGTGTGCATCATTCCATGGGCAAGTATAAGGAGACTGGTACTACAGATACGTACAATTAAGGATGAGGTTGGCGGAGATGTTCATGAAGGATAAGGCAGCTGACATGGGATGGATTAGGTCTGTGATATCATCGGCCAACTCGTTTTTTGATCATTGGCCAATGCTGAGGTCCCTACCCATGTTCAATGCTACAGTGACTACCTTATGAGTGTGTAAGAACTCGGCGATGGTTACAAGGAAACAGGTTCCCCTCATTTGTGGACTGCGCTGCTCGCGTTCGGGCGTTGTGCCTATGCATATGTGCATGAGACTGTATGAGGCCTCAGGACGAGGCTGCCTGTACATTCGAGCGACAATTTTCATTCCGCCGGTCAGACTGCACATTGCGATTTAGCATCTAGCCGTCGGGCCTGAGGTGAATGCGAGAAGCAGGGCGACAAGTGATCCAGGACGGGAAACCGGAGCTCGAGAAAAACAGACAAGGAAAAGACGAATGTTGTCGAAAGCTTTTGAGGGAGATAGACAGCTAAGTGTTCCGGCATGAGACGTTGTATGCATATTTTAACCGACGTGGTTCGCCATTCAGTATGCTTGATCAGCAACATCCGGTGTCCTCTTTTTTGCCCTCATTGTTGTCTTGGTCTGCCTTGTTCTAGAACTTGAATGTCTCTGTTGGCGATGTTCCTGACCCCCGTAGAGCGTCCTTGCAGCAAAATGGTCTCGAACAACGAAGCCAAGGCCAAGGCGGCAGTCTCGCGAAATACCGATGAACCGACACCAGGATTGCCGAAGCCAAAAAAAAGATCCCGCTCCTGTCGGGTACTTCTGTAGGCGGATGCTAAGGATCGAGTTCCATCGGCGGGGGAACGACCAGCCAGATCGCGGGGATGAGGTGATGAGAGCATGTGGGGTGACAAGGGATGTTGTGGTCACGAGAATGGCTTCGTACGGAGTTTTCGGGTTCCAGGGCTGTGGCTGGGACATTGCCGGGCCTTTGCTGCCAACACATCGAACGATGGTACTGCTCTGCCTTACGCTGGATTTATGTGCACTATTCCCAGCGGCACTGCCTCACTCTACTCTCGTCCGGGCGTCTTGTGTTTGAGCATGTCGTTTGGTGTTTGCAAGTAGCTGTTCGATAACGGCTAAACGCGAAACCGCGGCACCGGTCACATCTCGTGTAGCTTGCTCTACATGCAGCTACGACGATTCATCATTGGGTCTCAGATGGCGCCCCTCAGCGGGATGAGAGCACTTCAAGAGTGACATGACCACGAAGACAGGACAATTAGGTTCACTGCTGGCGGAGCTCAGTTTCCATCTCGTGTGGTAAGCCATGAAGGAGAGTAGTCCCTTGCTTGGGTAGAACCCCCAAATCTTGCTCTTAGCATTACTAATTATAGAACTTTTATAAAACAGAAACAACAAAATTCATAGTCTATCGGGTAGTGTAGCCTCCGTCAATCACGATATCGGCTCCCGTCGTGTACGAGCTAGCATCGCTGACAAGATAGACATACGCGCCCTTGAGCTCCTTGGCATCACCATTCCGGCCCATGGGGATCATGCTCCTCCACAGCTCTTGCGTCTTCTCGTCGATAAAGTCGGACAGGCCGGTATCGATATAGCCGGGCGAGATGCTGTTGACGCGGGCAAAGTCGCGCCACTCGTTGGCCAGAGAGCGCGCCAGGTGGATGCAGCCGGCCTTGGCGACGTTGTATGAGGTCTGCTCCTGGGGGTAGTTTGCGACGTGGCCTGACATTGACGCCGTGATGACGAGGGAGCCGTGGCCCTGCTTCTTGAAGTGCGCGCCGACGGCCTTTGCGCAGTATGCTGTGCCGCTGAGGTCGACCTGGATGACATGATCCCAATCGCTGGCGCTGCCGTCGACAACTCCGCTATTAGCTGTGGCCCCGGCGCTGGTGGTGACGAGATGTTAGCACTCGATTGCTGGCAGAAACTGATCCTCGGTGGACACAGCGTGAGGGAGAACAAGACAGAAGGGAGCATACTTGGCGATGAAGGCATCAATCTTGCCAAAGTCAGACACAACCTGGTTCACGAAACGCTCAACATCGTTGTAATCGCTCTGGTTGACCTTGTACACCTTGACTTTGACGCCGTATTCCTTGGTCAATTCCTCAGCGTTCTTCTCTGCACCCTCCTTGCGAGACGAATAAGTGATGGCGAGATCGGCGCCCATCTCGGCGCAGCCACGAGCGGCTTCAATGCCCATGCCTCGAGGACCGGAAGCGCCGGTGACGACGACCACCTTGCCCTTCAAACTGAAGAGGTCAAGGAGTCGGTTGGCGGTGGGGACGGGCTGAGGCATGATGGGCGATGCAGAGGATGGCGAGTATTTCGTGATGTTTGGTTGACAGCGGCTGATGAGACGGGAGAGGAGGGACGAGGCGGCTGACGAGAGATTCTTATTGAAGATGACGGGACGGGATTCGAGGAGGAGGAGGAGGGGAGAGATTTTAAGAGAGGAACGGAGACGTGACATTGAGCCTTTTGCTTGATGGAAACCCCTCCTCTTTGACGCAACTCCGGGCAAGGCACACGAGGAGATTCGCTCAGGTCGAGCGTGGCGTTACTCGTGTGGAGTACCTGTCCCTCCTTGTGCCTCATCCAGAAGTCCGGATGCAGAGACATGACTGGAGGAGAGCAGCCCAGCTGCCCAAGCGTGGCTTCACGGGCAAATCATGAGCTGCTGCCGGATGGACGGGCCTGTGGGTTGCAGATGCCATGATGTCATGGTTCGTCTCCTGGTGGTTGCAGGCGCTACCTTTGTGGCCACCTTTGGCGAGGTTGAGCAAGCAACTAGCATTTTAAACTTCTTCGGGGTCTTCTTGATGCGGCCAATTGACTGCTTATCTCTCGCAAGTGAGTCTGATACCAGATCGCCCAGTCGGATCTTGAAGCATTGGATTTCCTTTCCGTCTCGTTGACAGCAATCTACAGTCTTCAAGGGCATCCTCATGTCATATTTTTGAGGCATGTCACTACTAAATAAACAACAACGTCATTGTTCCCTGATCCAATGTTGTGCCCCATTTTCCCCACCTGCCCGCTCCGTGTTCCACATTTGCCGGCCTTTGCTTTCTAAGCTGTCCACGGGTGTGTTGCTCGGGCTGAACTGCCGAACTTTGGGACTGCTTACCATGATGTGAATAAGCATTGCAAAGGTGTATCGAAGGGTGCGTTGCTTCTTAGCCTTTGCCATGATCTATCAGACGGTTTGTTCCGTAAGGTAAGTGTAAGGTTATTCGGATTTGCCGGGGCCATCTGTTGTATATTGATACGGCCCCACTGTAGACATAGCCTCGGCCGAGCATCTGGTGAACCCGAATTGGGCAAACCGGCACAAACGTGCAGCAATCAGGCAAGGGGGACGGTACTGAGGTAATTTGAGAGCAATACCCTCATAACAGGCAGTTTCCCATGCTTGTAAGGCCCCTTGTGACCTCCGAGAAGCTTCTCGGAGCAACGTAGGTACGTTTCTAGACATGTTGGTCGAGGGCCAGACACCGTCTCCAATCTTCGAGAGTACTTGAATGGTGTTCAACCTGAAATGATATTTAGCAGAGATGCAGACAATTTTGTATGTAGGACGTGCCTTTCGAGGACGATGAGGTTAGTAACGTGCTAAGGATCATCGAGGCTGTCTTGGAGAGTGCAGACTAGGTAGGTAGCGAGGAAGATGTTCTGGCTTAGACATTGATGGATCAAGAGAACGAGAGGTTGATGTAACAATATGAGATGAGATTCAAGGAATTTTGTATATATCAAAATGCCGGCTTCACAGGAGCAACGATTTGTCAATGAGTCAACATTTGATTTACATACATGTCATAGAAGACACATATCCTATGACGGTGTAGAGAAGTAGAGACGTTTCTTCATGTTTTTTCACAGACCCTCTGCTTAGCGTATTCGAGCAGTCCACCACACCACAGCTATATAGTTATTAAACCGCTGGTCTTGACTGAAAAGTTGTTATTGATCTTTGCTAGCCTAAAGGCCTCGTTGGCTTACCTACCAGTGTCGAGTTTGCATATAATGAGCTCTATCAGGGATGCAGTCCTGCCCTTCAATTTCTAACGGGCAGGCTTTGTCGTTTGAGTTCATTCTGCATTACCTCTTTATACAATGGCTGGAACACCTCGATCAAGGTGGATATTATCCTTTGGATGCGGAAACTTCAACGCGTTCTATTCATTGGGGAGCTGCTACTATGATGCCGTATCAGTATAAACAAGGTTGAGATTCAGGTTTCTACTTCTCTCGCAGTGTTTGTTCAAGAAGCCGTAAGTATTCCACCTTCCTGGGTCCAAACTAAAATACTTCTATCTTTATACTGAACAAGTGGAGATATGGTGCCATCTCAGTTACAAGGAGCCATTGTTATACGTTGTTCTAAGTCATGACGATTGCTGTCCAACTTGCAGTAAATACAAATACCGACGCCCAAAGCAGTACGACTTCAAGTAGGATAGATATATTGACATTCTGAGATCCGAAGATACGGCAATTGTCGACAGCAACATGGATTCAGAGGCAAAGGAGTATGAGCTATGATAGACAAGTCCTTACAAGCATTATGTATAGACTTCATAGCGGTTTGGGTTCAATAGCATGTCTTAGAAAGCACAGCGAAGGTGCTTCAGCTCATAGTCGCAATGAATAGGCTCGTTTATTCTTGGGAGACTTCATCGCGACCTCCACTAGGTATGCATCAATTTGACAACCATAAGAGTTCAATGAGAAAGCAGTGCCGTATGAAAGACTGAGAACTGATCCAATATTCTTCGTTGAGCTTCACCCTCCTTTTATGCTTCAGAACGGCAGGAGACGAAAAACCCTCATATAGAGAGCTGCCATATGAGCGCTTCATCATGTCACAGTCTTCAAACGACAATAAACCCATGATGAGGATCAATCATTCCTTCGCGCGCAATACTGTCCGTCGAGTGTATCATTTATTAGTAAGCTTCTGTGCACTTGGGTTGACTGCTACTACTCTTTGTGAAGCATCCCGCTTTCGTCATCTTGGTCTAAATCACGACTCACGAATCAGCTTTAGCCGATACTCATATTCCTGCAACAACACGAATAATCCATGATATACATGATCTCCTGTACCTGATAAGACCACGTACATCCTGTGCTTGTCAATAAGTTCTTCAAACCAAACACACTATAAACGTTATCAGGGTCCGAACTCCTCATTACCCCCACGATTGCCAGCTTTGGATGGATAAGGCGTGATTCTCAAATAGAGAATATGGTAGTAGCTGGCATAGGCCTTCTGTAAAGAACAAACCCCCGCAGTTCATCATATTGGCGATTGATCACGATTACGGCTTGACATGCCGCCATCGGGCGAAAGCTTGGCGAATGGTGCCGACGTCCCGAACACCAGGAGGGCGGGCATTGCCAACATCGGATAGCTGTAGACTTATATATACGGAGGAGTCCCCCAGTCTTCCTCATTCGACATTGTCGCTTCAAGGATATAGTCGAATTCGATTCATAAACACTTGAGAACCGCCTAACAGAATGTCAGCGACACAGACAGTAACGAAGTCGGACACGGCCATCGGGAAGCTCACCCTGGCATATGATGATACTATCCACCAAAAGGTCGCTCCCAATGCTATCCTTCTGCCTCAGCGGCCTTTCTAACTTGCTGATTGACAGTACAAATACCATGACTATCTTCCCGTCTATGATGAGGAGACTCACTTTGGCCCGATCCAGCCGTTCGAGTTCACGGATCGGGGTCTCGCAGCAGACAAGTCCAAGTCTGCTCTTCTGTCCGACAGCAACCCCGACCTCAAAGTGTCGAAGCTCACCCCAGTGATTGGAACCGAGATCCGAGGACTTCAGCTCTCGCAGTTGAATGACACGCAGAAGAACGAGCTGGCGCTGTTGATCGCTGAGCGGGGCGTCGTGATTTTCCGTGACCAAGATTTCAAGGACATTGGACCGGAGAAGCAAAAGGAATTTGCAAGATATTTTGGGCCTCTGCATATTCACGTCAGTATTTTCTTATGATCGTGCCAACATTACACTACTAATAGATAAAGCAGCCCGTTGGAGCTCACGTCAAGGGCCATCTTGAGTATCACAACATCTACCTTGGCCCCGATAACGAATATCGAGCTCGGCAGCGAAGAGAAAGACTCACCACGACGGGATATCACTCCGACGTCTCATACGAGCACCAGCCCCCTGGAATCACGATCCTCACCCTCCTCTCTGTCCCACCGACCGGTGGTGACACAGCGTGGGCATCGCAGACTGCGGCATACTCGCGTCTGTCGCAGCCCATCAAGACCCTCCTCGAGGGTTTGCGCGCTGAGCACAGCGGTTTCAACCAGGCAGAAAATGCCCGCCGCGATGGGAGGCATGTCCGTCGTGAGCCAGTGAAGTCGGAGCACCCTATCGTAAGGGTTCATCCGGTAAGTGAAGAGTGTGTATGGCGTAGCAAAGAGGTTCTCGATACTGATATGTGCATTTGAAGGTGACGGGAGAGAAGGCCCTGTTTGTCAACAAGGGCTTCACGAAGCGCATCATTGGCCTCCAGCACGAGGAATCAGACGCTCTCCTGCAGCTGCTGTTCAACGTAAGAATCCGATCCAAGATCTATCTCCCTTTGCAATTTAGTTCGTGTTGCTGACGCCCCAATCAAAATGCATAGCACATCGCCCTTGGCCAAGACTTCCAGGTCCGCGTCAAGTGGGAGGAGGGAACGGTTGCGCTGTGGGACAATCGCGTGACGGCACACACTGCCATCTCTGATTTTGACCATCATAACCCGCAGGAGGGCCTTCGCCATGGAATCCGGCTGACAACTCAGGCGGATAAGCCAACAGGCGTGAATGGGCTTGAGTCGGTGTGGTGAAATTGCCGATTTAAAGTAAATGACTGCTAGCTAGGTGCAGTATATGTTATGTAAAGAACAAGGATTGCTTCTAAGGAAGCCTAGAAGGTAATGCCTCGCACATACTCCCTTAAGCATTGACTAGCCTCCCACCCTCATCGATCAGGTCCTTAGGCGACCCAAACTTCACTATCTTCCCCATATCCAGCACCAGAAGGGTATCATAATTCCTAATAGTATCCAGGCGGTGAACCACGGACAGCACCGTGTGTTCCGCAAACTCCCTTTCCAGGGCCTCCACCATCATCCTCTCCGTCTCACTATCCACGGCACTCATAGCCTCGTCTAATATCAAGATCCTGCTCTCCGACTTGCGCAGAATCGCTCTCGCTAGACACACTAGCTGTTGCTGGCCTAAGGAAAGCGAAATGTTCCCCACGTCTGTGTCGAGCGTGCCAAACTTTTGAATCGTTTCCCAGAGCGAAAGCCTTTCTAGCACATTAATTATTTCTTTGTCCGTTGGTGGCAAGCGGCGTGCTGCGGCATTACTGCTAGTGGTTTGCTGATTGGGGAGAATCAGATTTGAGCGGAAGGTTCCAGGAAACAGTACGGGATGCTGTGAGATCACGTTTAGTCTGGAGCGTAGCTCCCCAGTTGAAATGTTGGCAATGTCCACGTCGTCGATTCGTATCGTACCCGTGTAATCGACCATTTTAAGCAATGTCGCTAGGAGGGAAGACTTGCCACTGCCGGTACGACCACAGATAGCGACTTTTTGACCTGAAGAGATCTTGAGAGATACAATGTCCAGGACCGGAGGAGTTGAGCTATCCTGTTCCGTTAGGTTGTATCGGGCTTGAACACCCTGCAATGATATCTCACCCACAGATGGCCAGCTTCGTGGGGGATGAACTTGATCTTTCAGCAAAGGCTCGGATTCCTGCGGGGTCGTCTTGACAAATATCTTGAGGCGAGAAATAGCACCAAGCGAAGTTTCCAAGGCAGTCCAGGACATCAGGAGATTGGAAAGTGATTCACTGAAGCCTATTACGGTATACATCGCAACGGCTAAATAGCCGGGAGAGGTCGACTGGGTTATTACCGCGAATAGGACTAAGAGGACAGCAGAAGCGGTAACGAGAAGATCAAGTACCAGCGTTAACCACCTCTGGACGGACAGAAGCAGGTAGTGAGGTCGTTGAGAAAGGTCCAGAAGGTCCAAGGACTCTTGCTCCATCACATTTTGCCAGCGAAAGGCCCTGATCGTTGCGAGGCCGTCGATTGTCTCAAGAAGTTGCCTGTATAGTGGCGCTTTGGCTTGCAAGTCTAGAATACGGAGTTGCCGAGAAGTAGCGAGGTAGAACTTCTGTAAAGCGTACAGAATGATAAGAGCAACGGGCAACGCTGCCGCCAGGTACTTGGAGCCGATCATAATGAGGATGAACTCGCCAATGCAGGCAAGAAAGGCTGTTTCCGGTTGTCAGCCCATAGAAAAAACAACCGGCCAAGTTAAAAGTCATGTCGGAAACACACCTGACAGAGTGGTGTACATAGCCGTAGGGAGCTCGCGGTCGACGAGGGTCATGTCTTGAGTGAATCTGTCCTTCCCGTAAGTGACGACTCTTTGCCAGGTGGAACCTTTCGATTATGATGCTCACCGATTAATTAAGTCACCGGTATCCATGCGATAGAAGAATAGCATAGGTGCCCTATCGAAACCGTCAGCGCACACGGGGTTACCAGAACCATATAACTGTGGTATGAGCACTGACCTCAAAGTAGTCTCAAGCAGCTTTCGGTGAAGCCAGATAGCAGAGCAAGGGATAACGTTCACGAACATAAACCTGCGCGCAAATCAGCCATCGGTGGCTCCATTTTCTTTGGAAACTAAGGCCAAGGTGAAAGATGTGAGGCAACGCACCAGCAGTCAATACCTATAGTTAGGATATGGACACATAGCAGGGCCGTATACACCCCATAGTACATGCCGTTATTTGAGCTCTCTGTGCTTGACTCGGTCCACCATTTGAGCCAGATCTCTGCAAAGCCCGTTAGTACCAATATCATGGCTATACGTGTCGTCTTTCTTCTATGGCAGCACTTTGGAGCCACCAGGAGCACTCACGCGTAAATTGTGAGAGAAAAACAGGTATTATAGCCAAGCAGATTACTGCCAGGCCAAACTTCAACCCGATGGACTGGAAATAAAATAGATAGAGTGACGAGTCGCTCGTCGTAGCAAGGTCCTCTGCTTCCTGTTCATCTTCGTCCTTTGGTTGAGGCCTGATTATTGTGGTATTCTCGCCCTCGATACACTCTGGAAAGTCAGACGAGCCAAGGGTTTCTGCGGTTTTGACTGCTTTTCGGGCAATAGCGGCGTTCTGGACCACAGCAGGTGGGCCTTGATGAGTAATACGGCCTTGATCTAGGATGATAATTTGATCAACGTCCTCCGCATACTCAACTAGGTGGCTCATCGCATGTTAGTCACTGTGAATATCCAGACCCTGTGAAGCAGCAACTTACGAAGGTGAGTGGCGAGAATAGTCGTACAACCTATTCGACGCAATAATCCGGCAGGACCGAAAACCTGAGACCAAACATGGTGGCGTGTATCTGGGTCAAGACTCGCAAAGACATCATCCGCAATCAATATTCTCCTTCGAGCATACAGCGCTCGTGCGAGGGCCTATACATGTATTTCGTTAAAGTGCATTCCGAGGAAGGTTAGAGAAGTCAGGATGACCTACAACACGCTGCTTTTGACCGCCACTAAGATTCAAGGCATTCGTCAGGTCCTTCAAGGGGAGCATTTCGATGTCTCTTGTCAACGCGCAGGCTTTCGTGACGGTTTTATACCAATCCTCATCGACGTCGCTAGTTTCAGGACCGACGACGTTCCTTTTGATAGAGTCCTTGACTAACCATGTTTGCTGGGAACAGTACGACACACTGGATGAAGAGAGCCTCAGGTCACCACTGGTGTCTAACTCGCCTAAAAGACCAAGAAGAAGCATAGATTTTCCAGAGCCAATGAGCCCAGTGACAACAGTTAGGGAATCGTGCTTAACAGAGAACGTCAAGTCCTTCAGGATCGGCTCATTTTGTCCTGGCACTCTGAACGAAACTTGTGTGGCCTCGATGGCGTGTTGCCCTGATCGAGGGCTCAGGATGGAAAGTCCAATATCTGAGAGCTCGCCAGGGTTATCGGAGCGAGTCAAAGTCTTCGTTTGATCAGACTTGTTGTGGTCGGTAAAGGAATTAATCCTGTCAAAGGAACCTAGACAGCTGGCAAATAAGGGGACAGCATAGAGAAGATGCGACAGGGGTGCCACGATGAGGCCAATGATGGAAAGAGATGTAAAAGCTGTCGTAAGATCGAGCTGATCACCAGATTTACTTTGGACAGCCAAGGCAATACCGAAAGTAACTATTGGTGAAAGGGCCGTAGGTGCGTTGCCTGATTATTGCCGTTTCGTCAGCTTCTCGTATAAGCCAGAGTTGCTCAAAGAAGAGCGCCTACCAAGCATGTTCATGTACGCGATGAGAGTGCGAAACTTCTTTGACTTGTGAAGCTCGAAGACTCGGAGTTCGCTTATGTGGTCCAACCAGTAGGGAATAGTGCCAAGCATCTTACTCTCTCGAACGTGAGTAAGCACTCCGGAGGTTAAGCTGATTCTAGCCTGTATGGCCACGGTCCAATCCTTCATTGCAGGTCCCATCTTCTTAGTTAGCCGTGACATTGAAAAGCTGCACACTGGGGTCATACATTAGCATCTTGATGCCCATGCCAAGTGACTTGATGTTGGTTAATAATACTCACCAATAACTGCAAAGACCGGACCGACCGAGCCAGGGCCCAGCTCTCTCGAGAGCAGCCAGATTGCCAATATTATCTCGATAGGATTAGCCCATATTTCATGTATTGCCTCGAGCGCGCTTGTGATAGCTGCTGCATCAGGTCCTATCAGGGTCAATGATGCAGAGTTGGGTGCCCTCGGTGTGGCATCAGCGCTAGAGGAGACAGCGGGTGCGCTAAGCGTATGTGAATAGACCAAAGAGACGAGAGCACCTCGAACCATGGTCAAAGAACGGAAGAGCTGATGTTGGTAGAAGCCCTTGGAAATCTGTTGAAGAACGCACGTTAGCATATAAAGTCATCATTCTGGTTCGGTCGAAGTTGCTCAACTTACCGCCAAGCTAATATATACCAAGGCCGTGGCACCAACAAGAGCGAAGCCTGTGCTTTTCTCTGGATCATGGTCCTTCTCGTTGGCGACGTAATTAACAACGCGCTTGAGGAGGAATGGCTGGGCAAACTTGAAACCGATGCAAAAGATACGAGGCAGAGCGGCCAGGATCAAGGATTGCCTGATGGAGTCGAGAAGCGCAAACAGCAGCCCGTGTCGCTGCATAAGTCTGAACTTTGGAGTGGCCCAACTTCTGCGAGCATCTTGAATCTTGGAGAGCAAGCGCCTGGACTTCAAAGCAGCATCGGTATCATAGAGCGACTGCCCGGACAATGTCGCGCGGAACCCACGGATGAGAAGCCTGTTCAGCCACCAAAACAGACTCCTATTGATAATGCTGCCTGTGCTCTCCGGGTTGAGTCTGTCCCATGGCGGCAGGAGAAAGCTGCGCTTTTCTTGCAGCTCCAGGAGCAAAATCAAGAGCTTGGCAGCAAGTCCTGCTGTGTAAACAGACGCTGCGACACGCTCTCCTATCAGCCACAGGGTACGGCACTGCGCGGAGTCGAAAGCAGTTGAGAAGACTAGGTATACAAGGATAATGGTAGGCGGGCGGACGGAGCGACTAAACTCGAGGACACCAAGTACGGCTAGGGCGATGCTGTCCACGAAAGTGAAGACAGCTGCGGCGACGGAGACCAAGCCTGAGAGTCTGGTCTTTTTGGACCACAGCACCAACGAGGTCAATTGGAGAGCAATAAAACACGCATATGCGACCTAGACGCGACGACAAGTCAGGCATTATTCGATGTGACTATCCTTTACGGCAGCGGTGTGATCTGGCAACCTACGGTCTTAGCATGGTACCACGACTGGCGTTTGACCTTGGGTGACTCGCGAAGAAGAAGGCCGAGGCGAGCGATTGCGCAAGTCAGAAAGAGCGCACACGGGCCAATGGTAAGTATAGACTGCTCGAATTTCAGGGTGAAGTCGAACCGGTGAGCGGTGCAGTTAGTGGCAAATGGTCCAAACGAGTCGTCACAGTCGTTAGCCATCGCGTGAAATTAACGCCCGTATATCGTGCGTATCATGGACGAGAGTCGTTGCGTATAACGATGGGAGTGAGCAAACACTTGTGAGAGAAGTGTAAAAGAGTTGGAATTACGTATAAAAAAGAAAAAAAGAAAGCCCAACGTTGGTTCAACAGCTGGGGGAAGTTGAAATCGCAATCACCACCACCCCCTTCAGGCAGCAGGCATGTGACACAGGCGACACAGATTCCATAAGCCGGGCCTCCAGCTGGCACTGAGTGAGGGATTGGGGGGCTTCGGCTCGCTCCGTACCTACATGTATGTAGCTGCGTTCTGCCCCGCTGCAGGCTTACAACCACTAAATTCTACCTACCAGTAGGTGACCTACAGCGTACATCCGCTGGGGGATCAATCTTTGGATCTACTACAGACTTGGCATACACACTCCTTTCACATCAACAGTTTTATTCGCATTTCACCGCTGCGCGGGGTGAAAGTTTCTGAGCCCTCAAGACGCTCCAAAGTTGCAGAATTGAGTCACGCGTTGTGTAGCCTCGTCGAGGAACTTTTGCAAGCTCATCGATCGACTACCTGATTCCGCCCGCCTCGCTCGGCCCCCCCCAACCAACACGATTGCTCTCGCTGTCATTCCGAATCGAGACGTGCGCCGAAGGGATCTTGGTTCAGGCAATCCCCACCTTCTCGTGCGGCGCGTGGTGCTTTACTGTCCACTCCACTGCCTCTTCGAAGCTCTTGCACTGATGCGGGATGCCCCAGCCGTTCACCGTCGGGAGGCTGAGCGACGCCCATTCGAGCGACATGTCCCCGCAGCACATGATGGACTGCCGCAGGTAGTCGAGGCAGTGGACGACGTGCTGGTAGAGGTTATTTATTTAGCTATATTTAAACATTTATAATTATATTTATATTAGCCTTATCCTTATACTTCTAGTTTTCTAAACTACTTTATATAAGCTAGGGAATTAGTAAAAGTAGTAGACTTAGCTAGTATAGCTTTTAGCTAGTAATTAAAATATTTAATAATAGTAATCTTATTTATTTTAATTAATAGCTAGTTTTTATCCTATTTAAATTAGTTAATTAGTCTTTATTTACTATAGTATTATATAGTAATTTTTACTTAGAATATAGCAGGGATAGTAAAGTTAGTAGCTTTAGTTAAAGAAGAAGTAGTAGTATTTAATAATAATAAGTAAAAGCTAGGCTTATAACTTATTAAAAAATATATTTTATATATAATAAAACTATATATAGACCCTAGCCTTATACTATAGCCTTACTACTCTTTCTTAATTAAGTAACTAGTAGCTAAAGTATATTAGCAGGATCTTTATATCCTAATTAGCTAAAGCCTTAAGCTTAAAAGTTATATAAAAATTAGAACTAATTCTTTTATATAAGTATAGTATTTTATACTTTCTTACTTATAAGCTTTTTAAGCTTTAATTTAAATATAACTACTTATTATTATTACTGCTTATTTAACTAGATTCTTTTATTTTATTATATTCTAAAGCATTTACTTATAATTACTTAAGCAGCTATAATAATTACTATATAATTTACTATTATAAAACCTTTATTAACTCTTTTTTTAATTATATTTACTTTTTTAAACCCTTTTTTTAAAAAAGTAATAATAGCTATAATTATAGCTTTAGCTACTTAAAGTATAACCTTAGCTATTACTTAAGCTATTAATAACTTTATTAAAAAGTAAAAACTAATTTAAAAAAGGATTACTTAGCTAAAGGTATTAAAAAAGCTAAAAAAAAAAATAGTACTTTTAATAGTAATTTATAATAATAATATTAATTATAACTTAAAAATAAAATTATAAAAAAGTAGTTATAACTTATTTAATAATAAAAAAAAGGTTAAGGTTAAGAATATTTACTAAATAACTATTAATATTAACTTATACTTTTAAAATAGCTAGCTTAATAACTTTTAATAAATATTTAAAAAAGCACCTTAATACTATAAGAAAAGGTAATAAAAAATCCTCTTTATCTTAAAGTATATAAATAATAATACTTATATAAAATAAAACTAATTCTTTAATAAAAAAAGTAAAATAAAAAATAAGCTATTTAAAAAAAACTAAAAGGCCTTTATTACTTAAAGTAATATATTTATTAAGGACTTTATTTCTTAAAAACTTAACCTTATTATTATATTATAAAAAGCCTATTAATAAAAGAATTAATCCTTTTATAACTTTTATATTTATTTAAATTTATTA